>CABHPH010158847.1:0-35569 GCA_902168325.1 Peromyscus nudipes | reverse complement strand
CCTTCCTTCCTTCCTTCCTTCCTTCCTTCCTTCCTTCCTTCCTTCCTCTTGGTTTCAATCAGTTTATTAGAGTTGCTTTGTTCATACGTAGTGGAACACTTGATCATCATAGTATTCTTGACAGTTGCCTGCTGTGGGATGTTCTGTATGGCAAATGTGTTGCTAATAAAACACTGATTGGCCAGTGGCTAGGCAGGAAGTATAGGCGGGACTAACAGAGAGAATAAAAAGAGCAGGAAGGTGGAAGGAGACGCTGCTAGACGCTGCCAGCCACCGCCAGGACAAGCAGCCTGTAAAGATGCCGGTAAGCCACAAGCCATGTGGCAAGGTATAGATTTATAGAAATGTATTAATTTAAGATATAAGGACAATTAGCAAGAAGCCTGCCACGGCCATACAGTTTGTAAGCAATATAAGTCTCTGTGTTTACTTGGTTGGGTCTTAGCAGCTGTGGGACTGGCAGGTGAAAGAGATTTGTCCTGACCGTGGGCCAGGCAGGAAAACTCTAGCTACAGTTGCCTTCCTTCCTTCCTTCCTTCCTTCCTTCCTTCCTTCCTTCCTTCCTTCCTTCCTTCCTTCCTTCCTTCCTCTCTCTCCCCCTCTCTCCTTCCTTCTTACTTCTTTCTTCCTTCCTTCATCACAAAGCCTTCTGTTTCTGATTATACCGTATTTCTTATGCATGTCATTATCATCTCAGAAGTAACTCTCATTTAGTTCGCTTTTTCTTTCTTGGGCACTTCTGTTGCTGGCCACTGTCTTCCTAACATGATTGGCGTCACTGGCTGTCCTAGAACTCACTATGTAGATCAGGCTGGCCGATTACTCAGAGATCTGCCTGCCTCTGCCTCCCGAGTGCTGGAACTAAAGGCATGTGCCGCCACCACCTGGCTTCTTTTTCTTTTTTTAGTTAAAAAAAAGAAGAAAAAAAAAGATGCCTATGGGTGTTTTGTCTTGTCTGTGCACCAAGAGCATGCCTGTGGCTACAGGAAGCATCAGATCTTAGGAACTGAAGCCATAGATTGTTTTGAGTTGCCATGTGGGTGCTGGAAAGTCTGTTAGTTCCTATCAAAATCCATCCTTCCCCTACTTTTTTCTTTTTTGGTACTGGGAATGGAACTCAGGACCTCTCACATACTATGCAAATGGCCCACCACTGAGTGAAGCCCTCAGCCTCTTTTGTCTGTAAGGTTTCTGGTTTGAGCTGAGGTGCACACTGTCCTTTTCAGATACTTGGGACTATGTGACTACATTCTGGCCAGTGGGATATGAAGAGAAGTGATCTGAGCCATTTCCAGACTGTGACTTTTGAAGGAGAGGACAGGTTATGGTGTCGCCCGTCTGTCCAGCCAGTCATCTAAGACTTTGTAGAGGTTGGCAGCCATCAAGGGGTGGTGGACTTAAGTGACACTGGCCGGGAAGACAAGGTCGGAGTTCAAGTTCCAGATGAGAAACCGCAGTGCTCTACGTCAGCTCCTGCCTTCCAGCCGGCATTCTGTCTCTGATGGAGGAGCTGCCCCCATGGTGCATGGGAAACGGGGACAGTTTTGTTGTTGGAAGGAATGGGTGAACACTCTTCTGTGTTCTTTTCTAAGCTGGATGACTCCTTTCCTTCCTTCTTATTATTTATTCACTTTTTAGAAAAGCATATTTCTAGAGATAAGGGTCTTTTAATGTGAAGATTATTCAAACTAGATTAATTATAAAATAGGAGTTTGTTGACTTATTAAATGATGAAGTCCAGGAGTAGAGCTGGATCCAGGTTTCTAAATCTCACCTTCTCTCCATGTTCCCCTCCCCCTTCTTTCTGCTTCCTGTATCAGTCACATTCTTTCTGATTGTGAGATGTGTCCCTGTGTGTACTGGGGAAGGGTAGCATGCCTGCTGAACTCAAAGCCCAGGTCATTTCTGGCCCAGCCACCCTGCAGGAACCAGGTAGAGTCTCTCTCTCTACATCTCTCTATACAATGTGGATGCTCATGTGCCCTCCCTGCTACACCCTTCCCTCATCCCTGGGATCAAGAGGAAGAGACACAGAGATGGTTAAGAAGTTGGATACTTTGGCATTTCCTCCAGAACCACATAGAACCAAGGAAAAGGCAGAGAGAGAGGAGAAGGAGGAGGAAGAAAAATATCCAGAGAGGTATCTGTCTGTATAACTACCACTGGTACTTACCATAGCTGCTGCTTCTACCGTGATTCTCCACGGCTGGCAACAGAGCAACTGCTGTGGTCTAGGCTCAGGGCAGTTCCTGCAGGCATGTAGCCTCTTTCAGAAAACTCTATAGTGACAGTCACCATATAATCTAGATCTGGTGTGTGTCCCTCCCTCCCAAAGTCAACGTTGTAATTTTACCCAGTGTGGCACTCTGGGGAGGACTTTAAGAGGTGGGCATAATGGGAATCTTGAGTCACTGGGGGTGTGCCCTTAGAAGGGACAGTGAGACCTCACCCTTTCCTCTTTCTCTTTTGTGACCCTGTCATGAGATTAATTAGCTTCCTCTGGTATGAGCTCTTGTCATAATATTCTGCCTGACTGAGAACCCAAAGCAATGGGACAAATCAGCTAGTGGCCCAAACCTCCCAAACTATGAGCTCAGGTATCTTGTGAGAATAGTAGAAAGCTGACTAATATGCTACCATTCTACGGAGGAAAGAAACAGGCTTTGAAAATATAATACGCTGGCTTGAAGTCACAGAGCTAGTCTGACTCCGGTTCCACGTACTTTCTGTTATACACCCACTTTGTGCCACGCCTACCTTTGCCTTATTGGGTGGGGGTTTCTGTCTGTCATTCACAAATAACCCTCCATAAGGGGGATCTAGAAGAGTGCATTGCTTTTTAAATCTACCTCAGTCACATTGGTCAACCTTTTTTTTTTGAGACAAGGTCTTACTGTGTTACCCTGGCTGTCCTGGAACTCTGTAGACCAGGCTGGCCTAGAACTCACAGAGCTCCTCCTACTTCTGCCTGATGATTAAAGATGTGTGCCACTATTCCCAGAAATCTATGAATGTTTTGAATATAGTATTGAACATCTGTCTGTCTATCTATCATCACCTATCATCTATCTACCTATCATCTATCAATCAATCATCTATCTATCATCTATCTATCTATCTATCTATCAATCATCTATCTTCTATCTATCTATCTATCTATCTCCTATCATCTATCAATCAATCATCTATCTATCATCTATCTATCTATCCATCCATCCATCTATCTCTGTCTGTCTGTCTTGCTGGGCATGATAAGCATGTGTATGTAATCCAACTCCTGAGGAGGCCAACAATTGGAGGCGAAGCTCAGTGCTGTAACCCTTGTCTGTAGCAGGAGGCCCCAGGCTCACTTCCCAGCACGGTGAACAACTTTTAAAACAATCTTGCCTTTTTTCTCTTTCTTTGCACTGTTTCAAGTAATTTGCTGTTAGCCATTAAAGACTATAAATATGTGGGTAAATAGCATTTTAAAGCTTTGAAATACAAGTTAGCCTTGATATACAAGCTGTGTGTAGTGGCTAGGGGAGAAAAACCAGTGCATCTGCTGCATCTAACTTAAATGTGGCCCATCTATTCAGTGGAGAAATGGAGAGGAAGGAATGAATATGGATTTAGGCTAGGAGGATGCTCAAGGCACTTGGGACACGTTAAGTTGCAGAGTGTCAGAGGCACGGTGTACTAGTGTCTGGGCTGGAGTTTGGTTTGCTGTGGCTGCTACTGCAAGGGGGTCAGTGAGACTGCAGTGGTCAGCCACGGTGCTCTTCCCTGGGTTGATGGGTGGGAAGGTCATTTTTGTTTTATTTTATCTTCCTTGGTCAGGCTGGATGTCTAGTCCAATGTCAGTCAGTGGTGTGTTAGATGGCTCCATACCAAGAAGCGTGGAAGTTGAGAGGCTTTTCCTCCCCCCAGGTGAGGGATTGGGAGCTGAAAAGCCACATAGAGCCCGAGGATGCTGCAGTCCCCCCAAACTCAAGCAAGCTGACGTCAAGAGGAGCTCTCAGCCGCATGGCTGAGCTGTGTTGGCCAATGGTTAACGCACATCCCTCAGAGTTTTCTGGGCAGTGTAAGCGTCCCCTCCCACAACTCTTTTGCATATCAACAGTTATAACTCCCACAGGAAGAGATTTGTCTGGTGTTACCTCAATGCTTTCAAGGGCTTCCTCAATCAGTGGGAATTCTAACCTGTTAACATATTTTACAACATTGTGTTCCCTTGGACAAACAGCAAAGCAGCCAACAGGCCCTTTCTCAAGGGAGCCTGGAGACTTCTTTGCTTAGGGGGTCATGAGACTATCTTGTCATTAGATGTGCCGCACTCTGCACGGCCATGCTGCTGTGACAGTTTTTTATGACCAGTGCTATCCTATCTCCAAGTCCAAGTAAGTAAGGTTAACAGGGTGAGTGGCTTTCCTCTTGGGACTGAGAGTCTGACGAATTTAACGGGATGCTAGACCCGGCTTCCCAGTTGTTCCTCAGAACACTCTTGACAGATGACAAATGTCACCACTTCCTCGTTAAATGTTGGAGCAGCTACGTGACCCTTGCTTGCTAAGAGATTATGGAACTGGCATTGCCAGCAGCAGTAGCTCTTGATTTGTTCTAGGTGAGGGTGGTGAGGGACAAGGTGAATTCAATCCTCAGTGGAATTTGTTTCTGTGCTCAGGGGTTCAGGGAGGGAGCCTTCAGAGTTCTACAGCTGTGAGGCCCGGGCCTGAGGAGAAGTTGGAGGAACTGTATGCTAAGGTGTGGACAGGTGAGGACCCAGGGCAAGAGGAGGGGCTCAGGTTATCTTGAAAAGATCTGAAGAGTGAGAGAGATCCAGTAGGGCAGTTGGAGAAGGACCCACCCATGCTGGAGTCTGTTGCAGGGCCCTCATGGAGACAAGGGCTGTCTGAGGAGGAAGATCCAATAACTGTGTATCTGCTGCTCACTCCACCAATACAGCAAGAATACTGTCTCATGTCCCTTCCTCCTCCTCTTCCTCCTCCGATTCCACTTCTTCCTCAACCCGGAGAGGAGTTGAAGATAGCTGAGGGATGGAGGGAGGAGGCATAGAACACATTGGCCACATCTAACTCCTGTCTCTAGCCAGTTTCTCAGTGGAGAGAGCTCCGAATTTGGGACATGAGGACATTCTCATTGGGTAGGGGTTTGGAGGTAGGCTGTTGAACTACTCCAGGATTTATGCCTAAAGTTTTTCTGTGGCTGGAGAATGGATGAGCCAAAGGCCAGGATGGAGATGGCCCACACAGTGGTTTTGCAGGAATGGTCATGCTTTGGGCTTATTGAATTCTGTGCCCCATACGGGGAGACTAGGACAAGGCCCCAGAGTCACTTTAAATAGTGTGTAAATGTTTACACTGCTTCCTGCTTAATTACACACGAACTAATTCTAACCTAGACAATCATAGACATAAAGTATACATACTATTAATATGCCATTCATTAGTAAACATTCATTACAACCAGCTGGGTCCTGGGGCTATGTGGACAGCTAAAAACAGTTCCTTCAAGAACATGCTGGCCAACTGGGTATGGTCGTTGGAAAGCTGAGGCAGGAGGATCACAAATTTGTAGAGTTCAAGGCTAGCCTGTCTCATAAAACACACACACACACACACACACACACACACACACACACACACACAACAAGCTAAGTTATGTATTTCTGGGCTACAACCCCATTCCTAGCCTGAGGCAGGAGGACCGCTGCAACCTTGATGACAGCTTGGTCTACACAGTGAGCTCCAGGCCAGTTAAGGCTTCATAGAGAGACCCCACCTCAAAAGACCCAAAACTAAAACAGAGTCCCCAAAATCATCCTCCGCCGCCAATCCAGCACTGCACATGAAAGCACGGCTCTGGAGCCCAGAGCCCAGGACAATATGGCTCCTGTGGATAAAATGAAGTCAACACCTGTTCTCTATTTCATCCAGTGTGAATATCTAATCTATTCTTACCAAACAAGAAAAGCATGTTTAGGGTTGTTTGGTTTAAAATAGGGAGTAAAAGAAATTTATTTTAAGACTTCCTGAGGAGGCGTGTCCTTTAAAGAGAAGCAGCCATCTTGCGAGCCATGCCAAGTGTTCTCCCACGAACAAGCTGGTCTCAGGGTGGAAGCAGCAGGAATCTATCCATTTAGTGATTCAAGCAATCAGGAGGAGGCCAGGTACCACATAAGGGAATCGTCATAAAAATAGATGTAGGAGTAACCAGGTGTCTGTAACCTCAGAGCTGGGGCAGCCAGCCTGTTCTATGTGGTGAGATCTTGTTCCAAAGTGGGTGGTCTGAAGGCCTAGACTTAACTTTACAGACTCCATCTCAGGGAAGGGCCACCATCTTAGGCCATCTGGTGACTGGGGGCTGAGCTCAGTTCCAGGAGGAACCTCAGGAATGTGCCGTGACAGTGACATTCAGATACCCTAGAAGCAGGCAATTAGAAAACAAGGTAGTAAAACTGAACAAGATCCAGATGTTCCTGCAGGCATCCTGTCGGCGGCGGCTATGGCCTTTGCAGGTATCCAGATAATCCAGATGTCAGCAGGTTGTGGTTTCCAGATGAAAGTTTAACCAATAGTTTCAAAAAATCACCTTGCCCCACATCCCTTTACCCAATCCTGAAACGCCAAGGCGTGTAACTCCAGACTTGAAGTTTTTTCCTTTAAAAATCCCTCCTACCCCTGAGCTTGAGGCTGCCACATTCCCTCCGTCCGCTGTGTCGGAGCATAGGGCGTCGGTCTGAGTTCGAACCTGACAATAAAGACCCTTGTGTGCTTGCATCAGAAACCGGCTCCTTGATCGTCTCTGGGGGAGTTTCATGACATGGGAGAAACAAAAACAAACCAAACTACCGGGAGAAAAAGCGTGAGTTTTTCTGTGTGTTTCATGCATAGAATAAGTGGGGCAAGCTGAAGCTTTGGCTTAAATATTACATTTCTACAAAGTGAATTGTTTTGTTTCCTTCACTGTTGATTTTAATGACTCAGGGCATGATATGATTTTTTAAAAATTTCTTTATTATTAAGAAATTTTCTATTCATTTTACATACTGACCACAGATCCCCCCTCCCCCCTCTTCCCGCTCTCCATGATATGATTTTAGAAATCACAAGTTGGGGTTGGGGGGATTTAGCTCAGTGGTAGAGCACTTGCCTAGCAAGCACAAGGCCCTGGGTTTGGTCCTCAGCTCTGAAAAAAAAAAAAAAAAGAAAAAAAGAAAAAAAATCCCAAGTAATTAGATTAAGAATCAGAGGCTAGGAGATGGCTCTGTTGGTAAAGGGCTCGTTTTACTAGCATGAGGACCTGAGTTTGATCCGAAGCGCCCATGTAAAAAAACCCAGGCATGTGTTTGTAATCTAAACTCTGGGAAGGCAGAGACCGGAGGATCCCAGGAAGTCACTGGCCAGCTGGTGTAGCCAACTGGTGAGCTCCAGGAGCAAAGAGAGACCCTGTTTCAAACAAACAAAACAACAACAAACAGACAAAAGGTATGGGTGGTGAGAAGGCTCCACAGGTGTGGTAGTTTGAATGAAAACTGTGTCCCACAGGCTCAGATACTTGAAAACCTGGTCCTCCGTTGGTGGCACTGTTTGGGGAGGCTCTGGAATCTTCAGCAGGTGGAGCCTTGCTGGGGGAAGTATGACACTGGAGGCAGGCTTCAGAGTTTATAGTCTCACCCTAGTTTTCAGTTGGTTCTCTGTTTTTCTGTGTGTGTGTGTGTGTGTGTGTGTGTGTGTGTGTGTGTGTGTGTGTGTGTGGTTGGAGATGTGATCTCTCAGCTTCCTGCTCTGGCTGCCTTGGGCCACACTTCTCCCATCATTATGCACTCTCCTTTGCAACCTTAAGCCAAAATCAACTCCATATTCTATAAGTCACGTTTGGTCATGGTGTCTTACCATGGCAATAGGAAGAACGTGACTAATATAGAAGGTAAAGGTACTTACACAGAAGCCTGGGGATCTGAATTCATGTGTGCCCTTCATATACAATAAGAAACAAATAAATGAGAGCCACTGTGGAAGACACACAATATTGGTCTCAGGCCTACACACACACACACACACACACACACACACACACACACATGCATGTGCACCTGTACTTACTACACATGCAGACAAGAACATGTACACACAAATATACACAAGCACATGTTTTAACACTAAGAACAACTGGAAAACCAGTCATAGTTTTAGAGTGGAATAGGTTTTTAGTGGTAAGATAAAGGAGAAGTATGCTAAGCAACTGTCTTAGTTAGGGTGTTTGTAGCTGTGATAAAACACCATGACCAAAAGCAACTTGGAGAAGAAAGGGTTTATTTCAGTGTACAGTTCCACAACACCCCCATCACTGAGGGAAGCCAGGGCAGGAAGCTGAGGCAGGCACTGATGAAGAGGCCACGGAGGAGTGCTGCTCACTGGCTTGCTCCTTGTGACCTGTTCAGCCTGCTGTTTTACACACTCCCATGCACACCAGACCAAGGGTGGCCCTGTCTGTAGTGAGCTGGGCCCTTTCCATCAATTATAAAATCAAGAAGATGTACCACAGGCTGGCCAATCTGGTGGGGGCATTTTCTCAGTTGAGTTCCCCTCTCCCCAAGTGACTTTAGCTTGGGTTAAGATGGCATTAAAGACTAGCCACCATGGCAAGAGACCATGGTCTTAACACAGAAATTTATATTCTTTTGGTTATTAATTTGCTAAAGACTGTCAAGCCACAGATATAGAAGAAAATCTGTGAAAAGTCGACATGTGTACTTAAATTGGAGTACTATATCACCACAGCTGAGGTATGGGGCAATAACATAGTTTTAAATATTAAACGTAATGCTATGCCAATGTAATTACATGTGTGGCATTATCATAATGGGAGCTGATTAATGAGGGTGACAGAAAGCAAGGGCAGATATTAGCTCTTTAGACACTGGCACTCAGATCGCTCCCTGAGAAGTCATTTTTCTCAAAGCTCTGTTCCCCAAGGATTGTAGAAATGCCAATTGTTTCTGCAGTTTCCACTTCAAGAATCTTTTATTCATAATCCCCAACAGACGACAATAAGACTTGAAATTAATGGTGATGACATTCTCGATCTAAATTACCGCCTTCATGCTTTAAATAATTGCTCGCATTCCTCATGTAAGGGACTTACAGATTTTTCACGTCATTTCTTTCTTTCTTTCTCTTTCTCATTTTTATATCTTATCTGTCATCTCCACTGCTTGACTAGCTCCTTGTCCCTTACAACAGAACACAGGGTGACGCCCCGACTCTATGAGCCTCTTTTGAGCTTGTCCTTCCCACTCGACTCCTAGGGCCCTGAGATCTGCCTCTCTGATGAGGTCCTTCCTCAAAGGGCACCCGTGCCTCATGCATGCCAGGCAAGCACTACCACAGTGAGCTACACCCCGCCCTACCCCCCAGCAGGCAGTTGCTCTGACCTTGCAAACCTTTACATGGGCTGATCTGGTTTCCTGGCCTGTCAGCTCCTGGGATTCTTGTCCTCCTTGGCTTGGCTTCCCCTTGAGGGAATACACAGGGACAGACAGCTCCAGGTGCAGGAAGTGCCCTCTGACTTTACCAGCTAAGCGACACCACCAAGCATGGAGGAGGGATGATTTTAGTCTGCAGGTGGCAGGTTTCCTTCAGGGAATTTCTCTTAAGTCCCCAGTGTTCCCACGGCAAGCCCTTCCTTTGAGGCCCTTTAAACACCAACCATGGTTATTTGCTCAATAATGTATTCTAAAGAAATTGACCTTTAAGGCTGGGTTTGGTGGTGCACGCCTTTAATCACAGTACTTGGGGGACAGAGGCAGGAGCCGCCAGGACTACATCAAGAGAACCCTGCCCCCCAAAAGGGCTTTTAGCAGGCACCACGGGTACGCATGTCTGGAAGCTGAGGCACGAGTATCTTGAGTTCAAGGTCAGTCAGGACTACACAGCAAGAAGCAAGAGCCTGTCTCAACAGTGGCTATGAGCTCTAGCTTTGTACTGTCTATACAATGAGAGTCCATGAAGGGTTTTTACTCAACTAAAAAGACAAAATGTTAAAGAAACCAATTGTGTTTATATTTTATACTACATTTTAATGTGCTTTCTGAGACTGTGGGTACCGAATTTTTTTTTTTTTTCCTCCAATGGCAGTCACAGCCCTTGGATTGCATGGCTCTGAATCCAGGCTCGTCACTGGGTGGTGGTTCTGCACGGAGGCCTCAGCTCTGTGAACCCTGAATGCTTACCAGGTTCTTCTGACTTGGGCTTTCTCAAACTGTTTCTTTACTGACTTAGGAAGAGATAAGGAGGTTAGGCAGACAAAAGCATGTGTCTGGTGTTTTTGAATACAATATTATGGGAAACTCAAGAAGGTCTTGGTTGTGGAGACTGGGCATGCAGCTCAGCACAAGCCTGGTTCTGACTCACCATGGAGTCAGACACAATGATTGTCCCTGTACCTTTTCTCTAAAGGAACGCTGACTTCAGGGCTTTGCTCTGGTTGTGGGGCTTAGTGTTGGAGCCTCCTAGAGAGAGTGAATCAATAGACATGATTCAAGAAAGTACTTATGGGGGTGGAAATTTATTAGGGTTAATTAATTTATAGGAGTGACCTTTGCTTCTTAAATGATCTCGAGCCACAAATAGGAAAAGGGAAGCCTCCAGGCTATGGACTATAGATGTGGAATTTGAACTCTTCATACGCAATAATCTCAGCTCAGTTTTTTTTCTTTCATGTTTTAATGTTGTTTGAATCTTATAATAAAAAACCCAGTACCAGATGTTGGGGTGAAAGCTGAAAGATCAGAGAAGCAGAGCAAGCCACAGCCAACCTCACCTTACCAACTCCTCAGCCGACCCTGTTTCCTCAGACTGAAATCCTCTGCGTCCTCACCCGAAAGGGTCTCAGCTGAACTGCTGCTCAGTTCCTGTCTCCTCACGCCTTATATACCTTTCTCCACTCTGCCGTCACTTCCTGGGATTAAAGGGGTGTGTGTGTTTCCCAGTACTGGGATTAAAGGTGTGTGCCACCACTGCCTGGCTGTTTCCAGTGTGGCCTTGAACTCACAGTGATCCAGACGGATCTCTGTCTCCAGAGTGATAGGATTAGGGGTGTGTGCCACCACTGTCTGGCCTCTATGTCTAATCTAGTGGCTGGCTCTGTCCTCTGATCCTTAGGCAAGCTTTATTAGGGTACACCTAATCTACACTTTATATCACCACATTTTAACTTGACCATCTACAAGTGTAAATACAAGTTTCTACTTGTGGTACAGGTGAAGACATTTTTCAAAGACACTGTAAGGACAGGCTATTTCATATATTATTTGGTAAAGGAATGTGCTGGTTGGTTTTTGGCAGCTTGACACAAACCTAGGAAGACATATCTAGGAAGAGAGAATCTTAATCTAGAAAATGTCTCAATTACATTGCCTGTAGGCAAATCTATAGTGTGTTTTCTTGATTAATGATTGATGTAGGCGGGTCCATTCTACAGAGGTGGGGAATGGGGAACAGAGGTGGGGAGCCACCCCTGGGCGGGTGGTCCTGGTCATAGACCGTATAAGAAAGCAGTCTGAGCAAGGCATGAGGAGCAAGCTAGTAAGCAGTATATCACCATGGCCTCTGCTTCCGTCCCTGCTTCCGGGGTCCTGCTATGACTTCCCTTGGTGGTAGACTGTTACCTGGAAGTAGAAGCCGAAATAAACCATCTCCTCCCCAAGTTGCTTTTGGTCATGGTGTTTCTTTGTAGCATCAGGAACTCTAAGACAGGAGGGGCTGGACTGTGAACCACACCTCGATCTGGGTGTTCTTGGATTGCGATTGTGGAGGGACAGGTTTCAGGGAGAAAAATCTAATGATGTTGCTTAGAAACTCTTACCTGTGGATGATACTCAATATTAGAGAAATCATATTGATTTTTTATTTCAAGACATCTTTAATAGATATATTTTTCTGCTTTTTATATTAGATAACTATTTTTATAACTATGAAGTTATCATAATCTGATAAGTCAAAATTATTTTAGTGTGTCTATGTGAGTGCAGGTGCCCTTGGAGGTCAGAAGGTGTTCAGTTCTCTGTCTTACTCTGCCTCCTGTTCCTCTGCAGCAGAAAGCTGATAACGGATGCTAAATGCTTCCGAGTACATCCTGGTGACTCCTCGTGGTTGACCAACTAGGTGACCTGAGTATGCGAGATTAAAACGTGGGACTATTTCTGAAGGCTAATATTGTTTGAAAAGAGCTTTGTAAATTTAAACTAGTGAGAATTTCAATTTGAGTAGCAGGTTTAAGTGACTTCCAGTATCCAATGTTTGTTATATTAATTACGACAGGCAATCAAAAATGAGATAAAAGGAAGGAAATGATCAGTCTATTGATTTTTGTTGTTAGGACCTTTTTTTTTTTTGTCATTGTTTATGACTTTAGACCTGCAGGTCTAAATCTTTGCTTGAGCCCCATTTTAGAGAGATTTCATTCAATTATTTGAGGGTGGGCTTTACATGTAGATTTTTTTTTCTTTTTTGGGAGCACTGATTCGCCTCTTCTCTTCCTGGACTGTGCAGACAGGGTGAGAAACATTAGGCTAATGGTTTTCCCTGTTTAAAGGAGAGCGCTAGTTTGAACTGAAGCAATGTCTGTTAGCTTTATCCTTAGTTATATAACTAAATTATTGTGTTACAATGACTATTTTATTGTTATGTAGTTTATGTTTGAGTTTTGTATCAATGACTAATTTAATTTTTGTATTGCATCCAGAATGTTGGCTTGGTTACTGAATAATTTGTCCATATTTGTGTATTTTTGACATTAAACCTGAAATTCAGAAACAATAGTTGATATCAATGAGAAGAAAAGTGAGAAATAATAAATTGTATCTACCTAAAAAACAACAACAACAACAACAACAACAACAAACCCAGAAAGTGCCTCTTACTGATGTAGGTTCTGAATCCACGCCTATGCTCTCCAGGTTTCTTGAACCTGCAGGGGTAGAATGGATCTGCTTTTGCTTGAAGTTCTGTTTCTGAATGCATGATGGAGGGAGGGGTTTCTGAAGAATGCTGGTACCAGGCTCTGGGGACTCAGACGGTAGCCATGCTGTTCACCCACTGCCTGACTTTGGGCAAGGCACTTAGATTCTCTGACCCTAAAGAAGCTCATTGGTGATAATTGCACCCTTCTTCTAGCGGTGTTCAGAGCAATGAGAGATGTCTGTTAGCAGCTGGAGGCAGGGTCTAGAGACAGGGGCTGGAGACAGGGCCTGAAGGGTGCCCTGGGACAGCTGTAGGCAGGGCCTGGAGGGGTGCTGTGGGACAAGACCTTTTAGAAAATGAAGAGTGCTCCTGAACCCCCTTCCTTACTGCTTGGGGTTCGGCATGTATTTCCACCTGCAGGCAGGTGGGTCTGTCCTGGATGTCCAACGGAAGGACACTGAAGTCTTTTCAACACCACATGATTTAAAGCAGATGTCTTTGGAGCACTTGAGAGCTCACATATATTCATAAAATGAAAAACCAGTGCCTGAATGTGGTAATAATTGCGCCCTTAGGTTCTGGTGAGCAGGAAGTTGTACTGAGTGAGCAATAACTGCAGTCCTGGAACTTTGGGTAAAGGCAGAAAGGGGAGTCATAAAATACCAGGAGCACATTTTATGGTAGTGTTTTCCTGAGTGCCTGCTCTGGAACACTGAGCACACAGACTCTGAGATAGAAGGAGTCTGTGGTTGGAAAGGGTGGGAACAGCAGGCCTAAGACGTGTTTCTTTACTGTGTTGGCGACTCCCCACTATTAAAATCCAGGGGCAGAGGCTGAGAAGTGCAGCCTGTAACATCGGGGTGTGTGATTCAGGTTGGAGAGATAGGTTCAAGCTGGGAGCAGGTTTTCTTGGAGATTTCTCAAGAGAGAAGTAGAACAGAGGGAAATTATTTGGCCACGTGAGTAGGTTTTAGTCTCTGTTTAAAGATTTCCTCAACTCTCAACTTTTTTTTTGAGCCCAACTCTCAACTTTCTATGTAGCTCAGTCCATAATCCACCCCTGACTGGATCATAGACATATGACACTATGCACCACTCCTCTTATTTTATATTATAAAATATTTCAAATATACTGAAAAGTTGAAAGATTGTCACAATGAACTATTAGATCCCTCTTCCTGGCTTTAGCAATCGTTAATGTTTTGCTTTTTCTCAATGCTTTGCTTTCTTGTTGTTCTTGAGCCAATTGAAAGTGAGTGATGTACACATTACGATACAATACTTCTCAGTATTCACTGCCAGCCACTTAAGAGTACAGGTATTTGTCTGCAGAACACAATGTACTATTCAAAACCTTAGAATAGTAGCTAAGTGTTGGTGACTTTCCTGGCTGCCGCGACCAAATACCTGATAAGATGGACATTTAAGGACGGAAGGTTGACTTTGGCTCCTGCTTCAGGCATATAGGTCACCACTGTGGGGAAGTCATGGGGCAGGAGCAGCCTGAATTTACTCACATCTGGCCAGGTCAGGGAGCAGGTGCCTGACTTCAGCCACCTTCTTCCTTTTTATCCAGTCCCGGACCCCATGGGAATGGGTGCTGCTCACATACGGGATGGGACTTTTCTCCCAGTTAATCCTCTCTGGAAAAACACCAGCACCTTTGGGTGTGTCTCCTTACTGTTCTAGGTGTTTCTTAATTCAGTGGAGACCAGCTATCACACCATCTGCAGTTAATATTTAAATCTCCCCAGTTGGCCTACAGAATGACTTTGTAGTTGTTTATATCTTGAAAATTATTATGGTCCAGCCTTAATAATCTTCTCCCCAGGGGCCTAGAAGAGAAGCTAAGAACGGCAAGAATTATTTTCAGGAAAAGAATCTAAGTACACTGAGCTCTTTTGTCCGTCTACTTTATTCCTCTGGGATAAAATTCTATCTACACAGCTTCTATTCTGCTCTCATGCCTAGCTCCTTTCTTGCCTGATTTCTCTCTACATTTATTTGCTGTCCCCTCTAAGTCTATCTTAATTTCTTTATCTTGGTTCTGCCCAATCTAGGTTCTCATCCATCTAGTTCCTTCCCATCTCAGCTCCTGTCCCAACTCCTTCTTTCCCATCTTGTTCTTCCTCATCTTGTTCTTCCCCATCTGGCTCTTCCTCATCTTCCATCTCGTTCCTCTAGTACTCCCTTCTAGCCCTTCAATCTAGTTCTTCCCCATCTCAGTTCGTTCCTCTCCAGTTCTTACCCATCTAGTTCTTTCATTCTCTTTTCTCTTCTCTGTCTCATTCTCCCAGGTGTCTGAGGTTTACAGTTATATATCCATGTAATAGCAAAGCTCGGGTTAAAGCGAGGTCACCAGGCTTGAATTCCCTCAGGGTCAAAAGGAGGGGCAATGAGATCCACACAAAAGAGCAGTAATTGCCAGCCTTCATCTGCAACCCAAAATGGAAGTGACTGATGGGGAATAGAATCAGCTGAGGGCTAAATTTGATTAATATCTGAGCAAGGGGGATTTTATGTGCTCAACTATGTTCTTAGAAGTGATTAAAGTGTTAGGAGTCTATCAGTGATGAGTAAAAATAAAACTGCTTTATTTTCCTTTGGTCCCTTATCTGTCCAAGCTATCTTGGTTACTGCTTTCTGGCAGGGCCAGGGAGAGTACTCGGTGGTTGGGCAGCCTGAGTCAGCTTGAAATACCTGTATATAGAAACCCTTTATTTCTGAGTTAATAGTTAAAGGTAGATCTAAAACTAGAGATAAGTCTTTGGAAAGGGAGCAAGTTAAGCTTAATTAGCTCATCCGCCAGGCCTTCTCAAACAGATAGTCTGGATGCTTAAGTCTGTTCTTAGAGAGTACAGAGGTATCTCTGATAAGATACTTTCGTCAGTCGGGAGACGGTCTTGGCCGGATGCTGCTAATGACGATAATTACAGAAAGGCCTGAAGTTATGGATCCTGGCTGTGTTACTGCTCAGAAGGTTATCTAAATATTCCTTTAGTAGAGGGGAAGATAGTGCCCAATGAATGATGGAAAAGCTACAATAGCACACGAGAAATTCATAGCAGGAAACGGCTAATAATCAAAAGCCAATATCACCAAGACTCCTTGAGCCTGGGCTTGACCTCTGGAAGGCCCTTGGCTTCTTCCAGGTATTAGCTTGTCATAATCAGCTGAAATCCCACTGCATATTATTGGGGCTTGCAGCATTTATACCCTGATGTACCCAATGCATTATTTACTTTAACAGAAGCGTTCTTACCTCTTCGGTTCCCTTGGTGACACTGACTTTTTTTTAAAGTATTATTTCCATTTTATTTTTCTCATATGTTTTTCCTTCTTTCCTTATGAAGCCTTATGTGGACTTTGGTGGAAGTTGTGGGGAACATCAGCCGGTCTAAATCGTGGTGGGGGTGTTCAGTCCACCAGGCTTCCGGGGATCGATTCCCGGCACCTTGCTGTGAACGGCACAGCTCATGCGGTAGGGCAGCTTGACATAGAGCTTGGGAAGCACATATGCATTGAAGACACTTGCTTCGGTATTGTCCCCATGGCAGGGCCTCTACAATGTTCTGAATAATGGACTTCTTCATGGCCTTGTCCCGGCATGCACCCAGTACAGTTGATGCAGCAATTGGCTGCACGTGGATGAGCTCCTTTGTCATGTTTCTCCTGTTTTTGATCATCTTGGAGTCAAGATCTGAAAGAGTGACACCAACTTCTTGGAGAACTCATGCTAACTTTCCCATCTTCTAGAAGTTTCTGCCTTCACATGATATTCATTTCTTCTCCAGCTCAGAAATTCTTAACCCCGAAGCACATTAGACTCTCCAGTCCCACTGAATCGGTCTTACAAGGGAAGGGCAGTAATTGAATAATTCTGTTACTGCTGGAAGTTACTTAAATACAACAAATGGAAAAGGAAATACAGACCCCAGAGTTTTACTGTAATACATTTAAATCAGAACCACTTGGATGAAGCTCACGCAGTCACAGTTTCAAAATGTTCTAGGTGCCTCTGCCATGAAGTCAGCGCTCCAGGGCAGGCTCCAAAGCTACAGAGAAACCTTGTCTCAAAAACAACAACAACAACAAAATCCACAAAACCACTTTAATTCTAGCACCGAGGAGGTGGAGGCAGGCAGATCTCTGTGAGTTCCAGGCCAGCCTGTTTTACATAGTGAATTCCAAGAAAACCAGAGCTACATAGTAAGACCCTGTCTAAATAAACCCACCACCACAGCAACAACAACAAAAAACCCTCTGTCCTATCTCCTGTAGATCCTTGAGATTTGAAGTTAGATCTAGTTCACAGTGTTGTCTATAATACACACACACACACACACACACACACACACACACATCTAGTTTTTTGAGACAGGATTTCTCTGTGTAGCTCTGGCTGTCCTGAGCTACACATTTTGTCCACACTTCCTGTCTATTCACTCTGTAGACCAGGCTGGCTTTGAACTCACAGAGATCCACCTGCCTTTGCCTCCTGAATGCTGGGATTAAAGGAGTGTGTCACCTCCGCCTGGCTTTGTTTATAATATTGTCAATATAAAAGATAGCTGTCATTCTAAAGGGAGCGAGAGATTCCACAAGTGACATGTTCTGCTCTGGAGGTGGTTACGTGACTCAGAGTCCCAGAACAACAGTCATGTCAACGCATACATTGGCGAGGACTGTAGTAGATGCACGTTGTAGCAGAGTGGGAAATCTGTGTTTCAAACACAATCTGATGGCAGTCTTGGCTTTTGGGTTGGTGAACTCTAGTGGTCTGCTGAGAACACATTTTGAAGGGTTTTCCTTGAAGTCAAAAGGACGTTAGGTCAGATACCCGGGTGATAAATGGGTGGCTACTAAGGGCACTGGAAACAGCACAAGGCAGCTTTGGTTCTTGGTGTGAAACATTCGAAGCTCTAGAACTGATCAGTCTGCAGAATCTTCAGTGTAGGTGGCTTTTCCAGGGAACTCGAGTTCACAATAGCTTTTTTCTTTTTCTTTTCGAGACAGCCTTGCTATATAACCCAGGCTGGCTGCAAATTTGCCATCCTTCTGCCTCAGCCTCCTCAATGCTGACATTATACACATGGTCACTACACGTAGCTTGTTTTCTATGTGCGTGCGTGCGTGCGTGTGTGTGTGTGTGTGTGTGTGTGTGTGTGTGTGTATGTGTGTGTGAATACATGTGGGGGGTGCATGCATGTGTTTACACATATGTGTGAAGGCCAGAGATTGACACTGGGTTATCTCCCTCAATTACTTTCCACCTTATTTTTTGAGATAAAGTCTCTCACTGAACCTGAAGATTGCTGTTTCAGTGAGGCTGGCTGGCTGGCCAGCTAGCTCCCAGAATCTACCTGCCTCCCCTATCCCTCCTAGCTGGTGTTACAGGCATGAGTGACCAGCTTTTATGTGGGTGCTGGAGATTCGAACTCAGGTCCTCTTGCTTGTACAGCAAATGTTGTTACCCACTGAGTCACCTTCCATGTTCTATGCCAAATCTTTTTTTTTCAAATGTATGTCTGTGAGTGTTTCACCTTATGTATATGCACCATATGCGTTTAGCACCAGAAGCCAGGAGAGGGAGTCAGATCCTCTCCAACTAGATGGTTGTGAGCCACCATGTGGGTGCTGGGAAGTAAACCCTGGTCCTTCGCAAGGCCAGTATATACTCAGCATGTACTGAGCCGCAGCTCCACCTTGAGTTATTTCTATTTCTACTTTTTAAATTTAATTTTGAGATTTTATTTATTTTTATTTTATGTGTCTAAGTGTTTTGCCTGCATATATCTGTGCATCACATTGAACAGTACCCATGGAGGCAGTGGATCCTCTGAAACTGGAGTTACAGACAGTTGTGAGTCACCATGTGGATGCTGGTAACCAAACCCAGGTCCTCTGGAAGAGCAGCCAGTGGTGAGCCATCTCTCCAGCCTTCCTCTATTTCTATTTCTAACAGATGAGTATGTCACATCTTAGACAAAATGGGTGGGGTCTGTGCTCTGTGCCCAGTGATGGCATCCGGGTAAGGAACAGACTGATGATAGGGGAATGTCTTTCTGTATGCTGCAAATACATGTTGCTCTGATTGGTTGATAAATAAATATGGCAAGGCAGCTTAGAGGCAGGAGGAAAATTAAAAGAGAGAGACAGGAAGAAGGCAGGGGTGGGGAAGTGGGGGGGTGGGAGGGTGGGGGGGTGGAGAGATGGGTGGGGGAGACACCAGAGAGCTGCCCAAGGAGCAACATGTAATGGGATGCAGGTAAAGCCACAGAACATGTGGCGATACATAAATTAATAGTTATGGGCTGATTTAGGATATGGGAGCTAGCTAGCAAAAAACTTGAGCCATGACCATGCAGTTATAATTAATATAAGCCTCTGTGTGTTTACTTGGGGGATGTGAGTGGGAGAGATTTGTCCCCACTGCTGGCAGGCCAGGACACAGGAAATCTTCCAACTACAGACTGAAGTCACCCAGGAAGCGGGTGAGGAGGAGCAAAGTGAAAGGTAAAGGGTACCAACGATGGGTGGGTACAGGGAATGAAGTGTAAGAACATGTTTTCTGTGTTTGGAGAGGTGGTTTAGGGCACTAGGCTCCCACGGAGTGCACATATATGCATTGAGGCAAAACACTCATAGACATAAAATAAAAATAAATCTTTAAAAAAAGGATCCTGTTTCCCCTCTCACTCAGAACTTGGCTAACATGGTGTTACCCGCAGCAGGTGTAGGTCTTATTTGAGAAGGAACCAGACTTTCCTCCTAGGCCAGAAAGCTTCTGAGGTCCTTGGTTTATTGTTCTTGCTATGGGCTCGGTAGGACAGGCTGTGTACATATGCTGCCTGGTGTGGCCCATATTTGGGAATTGCTTCTCCTCAGCAGGAGAAGGCAGGCCAGATAACGGCTTTCATCCTTTAACACACAAGGGCCAAGTCACCTTTACTCACCCTGAGTTATGAGACAGTTGGCGGTTGTTATGAAGCAATGCAAGAATTTCATCAGCTTTTCCTCCTTAATACCTCTTTCACCTTGAGGAGGAGATTTTGGCAAGATAGAGGAAAACCCAGAATATTAATGAACATCGAGCTGTGCTACAAGCCAGCAGTATAAACAACAGAAATATTGATTTCTGGGCACACTTCATTCTGGGACGAAGCGGCACCCTCAATGATGCTCAGTAGGTTTCCGTCTTTGGTTTTTCAGAAAGGAGCTGGAAACTGGGGGGAGGACAGAAGAGGTGGGTGAAGGCCAGAGGGTGGTAGCAGAAGCAAAGAAGAGAGGTGAGAGAGGGTGAGACCCCAGATACCCTGGTGGATGGGAAGACCTTTTCATCATCTTCTTGACATTGCTTATCCATAGACATCCCCTAGCACGTTCCCCTTAAGTACTGACTGAGCCACATGTATTGTTACAGAGTAAAGCATCACTCCCCAGACAGGAGGAAAAGCTCTGAAGTCTTCTCAGGATTGAAATCTGGTTGGTGTGCCCCATTCAGGATGGGTTTTGCTGAATGCCATAGAGAGCGGGACCAGAGCATGCCCTTATGAAGTCAGTCAGGTTTCAAACCCCAGCTTTGCATTTCAGAGGTATGAAAAGTTTGGCCAGTAATGTAGCTTCTCTGGACCTGGGTTTCTTTAGCTGTAAAACGGAGCTGGTGACCCCTAGAGCTCTCAGGGGCTTGTGAGGATCTATTGAGGTGGTTCAGGTAGAGGTATTCAATAAATGGTTCTCATGGTTGAGATGAATTTTGGGGCTGCCTTTCTGGGTGGGTTTGGTAGGCACTCTCAACGTGGGCTGCCCACTAGAATCACTTGGAAAGTCTCCACCCTGTATCCCAGACCCATTCCACGTTAGGAGCTCGATCAGAAAAATGAGGTTGCAACTCTGTGGTGGGAGGAGGCCAGGATATTGTCGCAATATTTTAAGTGATTGTAAGGTGCTGATTCATAATCCCACCATTACCAACTCAGAATAGGTGTGTGCCATTCCAGTCCGGAGCCTGTGCCAGGGAGATAGATATGTTGTAATCTCTCCTTGCAGAATTAATGGGACAACGAGGTTCATGTTATGAGGCCATCAAAAACAAACCAATGTGGTAATCCTTGCTAGGTCAGATAAGGTGTTGGGAAATAAGGAAGTGAGTAGAGTACCAGATGGTGAGGGGATTTGAGGGAGGCTCAGGAGTCTGGGAGCCCAGTGGGCATCTCAGGTTCACCAGGACAGATGAGATATTCACAGTTTATCCAAAGACTTAAAAGACAGAGGAACCATGTAGGGCAGTCAAGTGTCCCACGAACATGGCATATTGACGCTTACCGTGGTGGGAAGCAGTCAGGCAAAACAGTGAGCAGGTACTAATGAGTCAAGAAGGAACCAGGAAGAGAGGGAAGGGTACAGTGAGGAAAGGTGCTGCCAGGGACTTGCCACCTCACAGATACGTCATTCTGCAAGTGTTCACAGTGTGGTCATCGTCGACACAGCCACCATTCATCAGGTGACGAGTGTACCAAATGCTAGGCAGTCAGCCTCCTCAGCACTGGCATCCTTGCTCCTCCCGGGGACAGTGGCAAGCGCTCAAAATGGACTGCTCTACGAAGTGTGAGCTGCATCTGTCTCACTGCCTCAGGAATATCTAGCGTGATTTTGCTGTCCCCTCCCTCCTCTGCTCAGCTCTGTTTCTCCCAGCGGGTGGTGGTTGTGGGCAGTGGGTGATAACGCATTAGTTGTGTGTAGGGGGGCGGGCAGGGATGTACGAAATGAGAAGGAAAGAGATAAATGCCAAAGGGACCTGATGCTTAGATCCTGCGTGTATCACCTTCTGTCCCCCTGGGTATGCCATTAAAAAAAAGGTAAATTTTAATTAGGAACGGCTTGGTAAGCAGGGAGAGAGAACAAGTTAGGCGAGTTCAGTCTGCAGTGGCATCAGATAAGAATCTCCGCCATAATGACAAAGTTGCCACTCTCCCAGGCTGCTCTAGTCCCCGAGTCTTGGTTCTTTTCCCTAGGCCTATCTTGAGTTGCTACAGCTAACTTCTACTCTGATTTTATTTCTGTCCCTTTGCATGTAAATGAACGTATTTCACCGGAGGCATCGCCTTGTTTTAAAGTCTGGGCCATTCTAACCTTCCACCGATTTGCATTCATCTTTCTCAGAAGACAGCCTTATTTCAAATTTATGAAGGATGTATTCTTTTTTTTCTTTTTGGAGAGACAGAGTCTCACTGGTAGCCCTGGCTAGCCTGGAACTCACTTTGTAGATCAGGCTGGCCTTAAATACCCTTTGCCTCCTGAGTCCTGGGATTAAAGGCATGAGACACCACACCCTGCTAAGGATAATTCTTAAGTCCCTAATTATTAACAGTGCCACACACACAAAATCCCAGTGTTAGCATTCATATCCAAAGTAATCTATCATTTTATTAAAATCATACATGTTCAGAGAGACTAATATTTATGGTTTATACCTTGCTTACCTCCTAAACAGATTCGAGACAATTTATAGCCCAGGGTGGCAATGTAAACATGAATAACTGACATCAGGTCTTGGTGCTGACTAATCAGAATGGATTGGCATCAGAAATAACCGATTATTGCCATTGTTACAGGCGTGGAGCTGAGTCTAGAGGCAGACATTTACATTTCTAGATTCGCCAGGCAGTCAGTGGTGGCGCACACCTTTAATCTCAGCACTTGGGAGGCAGAGGCAGGCTGATCTCTGTGAGTTGGAGGCCAGCCTGGTCTACAGAATGGGTTCCAGGATAGCCAAGACTACAGAGAAATCCTGTCTTGAACCCCCCCCCCCCTTTTCAGGAGATTATACAGAGACACATGGATAGTTACAAGAGAGAAAACAGTTTATTGAGAGAGGTTCACAGGAGTGTAGAGGTGTGCCTGATCTCCCAGTGGCCTGGCCCAAAGAGGGCAAGAAGGGAAGAAGTGTGGAGTGAGGTCCTCAGGCAGTAGCCTGTCAAGGGGCATTCACTGGTTCCTACCTCTCCCGTCCCCACACTGTGGGCTCTTCACTCTCTCCCTTGACACAATGAAGCTCAGATGGACAAGGGCTGCCAGTCTTTTCGCTGTTGCTGCTATTCACATGCTAATCTCTGGAATCTTCTGCACTGTTCCATAGTCTCCTGCCTTGGTACTGGTTCCTGCCAGATGAATGCCAACTCTCTTAGATGTTGGAACATCTATAATATAGTGTCATTGTGGCTAACTCAGAGAAACACAAATCAACGCAAGTTTTGTGAGAGTGCTTATGGGTGTGAGGGCGTGTGTGTGTGTGTGTGTGTGTGTGTGTGTGTGTGTGTGTGTGTGTGAAGGTCCAAAGGCAGAAGGGACAAATGGCTGTCTGTGGTGCCTATTAGCATACCTTAGCGCAGCTGGCCCCCAGGCTCCCTCAGTATCACAAGTACTCACTACACATTTCAGAGTCCAGGCTGGCATCCTGGCTCTTCTCACTCCCCTACCCTAAACTTGTCCAGCTCATGGGCTTCCCTCCCCCCAAGCTACTCATTCTCCTTATAACCCTGCTATTTCAGCTATTCTCTTTGTCGTCTTCTCTCAGTCTCGTTCTTTCCCCTCTCTGTCTCTAACCCCTCCCTCCATGCTCCTGCTTCTCTCTTGGACAGGTCCAGTCAGCCGGCCATGTTCAGTCTACTAATTTCTCTCTTCTGGACTCTTCCAGATGCCTCTGGCTGTTCTCTGTCCCATATCTACAATATAAACCTTCCCCTTAACTGTATCATGGAGTGGTCATGTCCTCAGTTTATACAGTGTGCACATGTGTGGCACACGGGTGTGGATGTGTGTGTGCAGGTCTGTATGTGGAGCCCAAACGTTGACATTGAGTGCCTTACCTTTTTGTTTGTTTGTTTGTTTTGAGACAGGGTTTCTCTGTGTAGCCCTGGCTGTCCTGGAACTCACTCTGTAGACCAGGCTGGCCTCGAACTCAGAGATCTGCCTTCCTCTGCCTCCCAAGTGCTGGAATTAAAGGCATGCTCCACCACTGCCCATCTTGCCACCTTATCTTTTAGGACAGGGTCTCTCACTAGATCTCATTGATTGCCGAGAGTAGCTAGCCAGTGAGTCCTGAGAGCTGCTGCTGTACACTCCTCCAGGGCTAGGGCTACAGACACATGTGAGTGTGCCCGACTGTGTAGGTAGTGTGCTGTCAACTTGATACGAGCTAACATCATTGAGAGGAGGGAGCCTCAACTGAGAAACTGCCTCCACGAGATCAGGCTATAGGCAAGCCTGTAGGAAATTTTTTTTTTTTTTTTGTCAGAGCTGAGGACCAAACCCAGGGCCTTGCGCTTGCTAGGCAAGTGCTCTACCACTGAGCTAAATCCCCAACCCTGGGAATTTCTTAATTAGTGATCAATGGTGGAGGGCCCAGCCCTGGGCTGGTGGTCCTGGGTTCTATAAGAAAGCAGGCTGAGCAAGCCATGAGAAGCAAGCCAGTAAGCAGCTCCTCTCCATGGCCTCTGCATCACCTCCTGCCTGCAGGTTCCAGCCCTGCTTGAGTCTGTCCTGACTTCCTTCAGTGATGGACTATGATGGGGCAGTGAAAGCCAAATAAACCCTTTCCTCCTCATGTTGCTTTGGCCGTGGTGTTTACCATGGTAGTAGTCACCCTGACTAGGACAGGTGGGTTCTGAGGATCTGAACCTGGGTCTTCACGCTTGTGCATCAGCCTGAGCTTGCACTTTGCAGACTGAGCCATCCTTCAGCCTAACTGTCTCCTTTCTTCCTTCCTTTTCCTATGTTATCACAGCGTCCGGTGCTGGCACACGTATTCCTTTGGTTTGCAAAATAATCATTTTTCATCAAACTGAAGCAGCCACTGATTATAATGTGAGTCTTTATTTTATGTTTCACTGAGAAGGAAAAAGACTATTTTTCAATTAACTTACCAGCAAATTACAGGACAAGTCCAATTTCTAATTTGTTAAAATGGGAAAAAAATCTGTATTTTAGGTTCTATGAAATATGATACACAGTCCCTCAGAACAATGGAGCCTACCTTTCTGTATCTGTAGACTCTTAAATTTCGTGCTTCAAAAATCCTTATCATGATCTGAATTTTAAAAATAACTCAGAGGTATAAGTCGGGCGAGGTCTTGCTCATCTGTGCAAGCAAAGAAGCTGACCTCAGGAAAGGTGAGAGTTGAGTGGTGGTTACCAGAGCCTGGGGGTGTGGGGAGGAAGACTGGGGAGGGTGGCTAAGCAGTACTAAGTGAATTAGATAGATCAAGAGGTCGTACTGTGATATATATATATATATATCTCAGGAGTATCCTGTAGGCAACAATGATGTACTGTACTGGACCCAAAACAAGAAGAAAGGAGGTTTGACATTTTCCTTTGAGGGAATAATTAATGTTTGGGGACACAGACAATGTTCAACCTGATTAGAACACTACACAGTGAATCCATATATGAAAACATCCACACGGTAGCTCATTAATACATGTGATTTTTATGCTTTTATGTGTTATATAAGTGAACTTAAGTTCTTATCATGGATGGGCAGAAAGAATGGTATAGAACAGTACCTAGGAATGCCTGACTTCTCTGGAAAATTACCCTATGCTGAATTGTTCCCTAAACTGACATGCCTGCTTGAATCTTTTCTTTCCAGGACTTGGTATCTGAGGTAGAGGTGCAAGTCATCCCTTTGGGGAGGAATTAGGAAAAGTGAGCAAGAGTTGGGCCCAGGAGGATGGAGAGGTGGCTCAGGGGTTAAGAGCACTGGCTGCTCTTCCAGAGGACCTGAGTTCAGTTCCCAGCACCCACATGGTGGCTCACAACTGTCTGTGACTCCAGTTCCAGGGGACCCGACACCCATGGCAAAACACCAATGTACATAAAATAAAAAAATTAAAAAAAAAAGAGTTGGGCCCAGAAGAGAGAGGCGAAATCTGCCTTGAAGCAGGATTGATAGTGCCCAGTGACCCAACACTGGACCAGACACATTTCACTCACGTGATCGAATTATTCTTCGCTTATGCTCTGAGCAATGGGTTGTTCCTGCCCTCCTCAGAAATACCAGGAAATTGTGAGGCTCAGTAACTCCCCTCCTGTCAAATCTGAGGCAGGTGGCTGAGTGGTTAGCTGCCTTGGCCCTTCAGTCAGGTGTAATTCACTTGTAGACTCATTCAGATGGATTTGAAATTTAAAAAAATTGTAAAATATACATAATGAAAAATTAGCACCCTTAATTACTTGTAAGTGTGCAGCTCAGTTCATGTTGTATAGGGAATCTCCAGAACTCTCCATCTTTCATAAACAGAACTCTGTACCTGGGACCTGTGAAGCTCTCTCCCCAAGTTCCCTGAGAACCACCGTACCACGAACTGGATTACTCTAGGTAGCTATGAGTGGAATAGTGTGGGTGTATCGTTTGTGATTGGTTTCTTACACTTAGGGTAATGACTTTAAGGTTCACAGAAGTGCACGACAGAGGAGCTTTTAATTTTACAACTATCTTTCTCTTGTAATTCTGGCTTTTTTTTTTTTTTTTTTTGGTTTTTCGAGACAGGGTTTCTCTGTGTAGCTTTGCGCCTTTCCTGGAACTCACTTGGTAGCCCAGGCTGGCCTCGAACTCACAGAGATCCGCCTGGCTCTGCCTCCCGAGTGCTGGGATTAAAGGCGTGCGCCACCACTGCCCGGCCTAAAATGTGTAGCCCAGGCTGGCCTCGAACTTGTGATCCTCCTGCCTCCGCCTCCTTTAGCAAATCCTACCGGCATGCGCCACCACAACCGGCCTGGCTTTTTTATTTGATTATTTTTCCAATATTTCTATTCCCCTTTCCTGTAAATGCTTTATTCATTATCTTTGGTGTTTATTCTCCTTTTCTTTTTTTTAATTATTAAAAATAAGCATTGTAAAACATGTCTATAGCTAATAAGAATGTATTATATTCTGCCCCCCAGATGGAGTTTCTCTGTGTAGCCCTGACTGTCCTGGAACTCGCTCTGTAGACCAAGTGTTAGAATTCTGCCCTCACTCCAGCTACATGACTGCACATGCGCAGTTCAGGAGTTAGGCAAAAGGTCTTGCGTCTTACATCATCAGTGTTCACTGCCTACTATGTGCCCGTGGCATGGTCATGCAATCAGCGCATGCATGGTGTAGCTCTGTACCGGGAGCCCTTAAAATAGCTCTGTACTGGGAGCCCTTAAAACAACCAGACAGCCAGACAGACGCAGACCCCACCCTCTCTCTCTGCTCTCTGTCTGCTCTGCTCTGCTCCTTCCCCCCACCATCTCTCTCTCTCTGCCCTTTACACGTGCTCGGTCCTCCCCCACCCCTGTTCCTGCTAATAAAGCTCTCTGTAACTAGGTAGTTGTGGCCGTGGCTCGTGACCTTTCTGCCGGTAACCAGTGCTGCCAGTGCTGCTTATCATGCCTTTCACCAAGCTGGCCCCAAACTCACAGAGATCCGCCTGCCTCTGCCTCCCAAGTGCTGGGATTAAAGGTGTGCGCCACCACCTGGCTATAATTTTTGTTTAAAGATTTATTACACTTTTATTTTTTATTTATGTCTATGTGTGTGTCAGTCTCTCCCCACGCCCCCGTGCCGTATGTGTGTGTGTGTGTGTGTGTGTGTGTGTGTGTGTGTGTGTTTTCAGGAACCCATAGAGGCCGGAAGAGGGTATCAGATCTCTGGGAGCTGGAGTATAAGATTTGGGAGCCACCTGACGTGGGTGGTGGAAATTGAACTCAGATTCTCTGCAAGAGCAGAAAGAGCTCTTAACCCTGGAGCCATCTCTCCGACACCAACTTTCTTTTTTCCCCCCTTTTGAGGTGGGGTTTAATTCTTAGTCCACGCTGGCCTTAAACGTTTAATCTTCCTGCCTCCGTCTAGAGAATGTCAAGATTTCAGGCATCTTCCACTACACACACAGCTCAGTAACTTTGTAAAGTGTGCTCTCACCAAATACGGTCTTTCTTTATCCATCTTGTCTACTTCCAACCTCTAATTCAATATTGTATCTTTAGATTGAGTATTTAAAAAAATTCTCTATATGAGAAGAACTCGTGATATCTGTCTTTCTTGCTTGCTTGTTTCATGTACTCTAATGTCTTCCAGTTGTAATCACTTTGCTTTAGCTGTTGGGATTTTATTCTTCTTCAGGCCAAAGAATAACATTCATGTGTATACACACCACATTTCCGTACACTTCCCTCCACCGGCATGCACCTCGGTGGTTGGGTATTTCAGCTGTTTTGAGCAGAGCTGCACGAACGGGTGTGTGCAGGGGTCTCTTTGCTATGCTGATGTCAGTGCTTTTGGACACATACTCAGCAGTTGCATGGCTGGGATGATGCGGTAGTTCTCTGTTTCCCTTTTCAGGAAGCTGTGTACGGTTCTCCACTGTGGTTGTATTAATTTACCAGCCCATCGACAGGAGAGAGAGAGAGAGAGAGAGAGAGAGAGAGAGAGAGAGAGAGAGAGAGAGAGGAGAGAGAGAGCGCTGCAGGAGGAGTGTTTGCAAGAGACAAGTTTCAGTTGCTCTCAAATCTTAGAGATTAATAAAGCGGCCAGAAAGCCCGAGGCTGTTCCTTCTTTCACTTCCTTTTCCTTTGTGCGGCACTCAAAGCAGGAGGCAGTGCCATTGTGAAAAGAGGTTGCCTGATCAGGTCAGCTCCAGTTTCAGCATTATCTGTAGAAGAGGGACTCTCTCCCAGAAAAGGAATCTAAATTCTTCTTGTTCTCCAAAGATTACTTGTAGGAGTAATAAGGTTTTTGTTTAATTCCAATTTAATTGTGAGACTTATACCTACATTTATGGGATGAAAGCTCACTCTTAAGTTAATTAAAATATTTGCTTATGTTATTTATTTATTTCTGAGACAGAGTTTCACTGTGTAACTCTGACTGGCCTAGAACTTTCTATATAGACCAGGCTGACATTGAATTCACAGAAGTTGGCCTGCCTCTGCCTCCTGAGTGCTGGGATTAAAGGCATGAGCCACCATAGCCAGCCATTTTTATTTTTTAATTTGTGGCTTTCGTAACAAGTATAATTGCTTTCTTTAGACTCCCTTCCCCCAACCCCTCCTGTATCCCCTAGCCCCCACTCAAATTCATGATCTCTTCTATATTTATGTTTGTTATAGACATTTCGATATATAAATAGGCAATATTTCAATATATAAATTCTTTGTTAAAGATACACATGAAATTCACCCACAGCATACTTCTCATAATTGCTGTTCCTTAAGATTGCTAATCTTGGGGCTGGAAGGATGGTTCAGTAGGTAAGGTGCTTACTGTGCAAGTTTCAGGACCTGGGTTTGGATTCGAAGCATCTACTGAAAAGCCAGATGTGGCAGTGGGCTGCCTATAACCCCAGGGCTGGCTGGTGTGTGTGTGTATGTATGTGTGTGTGTGTGTGTGTGTCAGATCCCAGGGGACCCTGGCCAGCTAGTGTAGAGGAAATAGTGAGCTCCCGGTTCACTCAGATCCTTGTTTAAAAAGTAAGGTGGAGAGTGACAGAAGAAGATACTCAAAGTGGACCTCTGGTGCCCATGCACTGATGAGCACACTACACACATTGGCTGTTAGGATTCTGCTGCCACTGTAGCTGCATGACCGCACATGCGCAGTTCAGGAGCTAAGCAAGGGGTCTTACGTCATCCATGTGCTGTGTAATTGTGTAAATTCGGTCATGCAATCAGCGCATGTGTGGTGTAGCTCTGTAAGCCCACCTGTGCATGTGCAAGGGAATCCTTAAAAAGCCGACACAGACTCCTCCCCCTCCTCTCTGTTCTCTCCTTCCCCCCCCTCTTTTTCTCTTTGCTCTCTGCATGAGCTTCTTCCCCAGGCCTGGCTCTTTTGTCCCCCACTTCCACGTCACTTACCTTTTTTTTTTTTTTTTAAAAAAAACAACATAGGCATGTGTACACACACACACACATATACACAAAGGCACGTGTACACATACATACACACATGCACAAAGGCATGTGTACACACACAGAGGCATGCGTACACAGACATACACACAAACACACACATAGGCTTGTGTACACACACACACACACAGAGGCATGTTTATACACACACAGAGAAGCATGTGTACACAGACACACACACAGAAACAGGTTTACACACACAGGCATGTCTACATATACAGAGGCATGTTTACACACACACACATACATACACACAGATTATTAATTAGACACAGTCTGGTCATGTTTTTCCCACTTTTGTCTGTGTAGCTTACACCTGGCAAAATGATCTACTTGAAAATAAGAATTTCAGTCCAGACTTTATCTCTGAATTTATTAAGCAGCAGTCTCCCGACCTTCCTTCAGTCGGCTTTCCCCACGGTAACCCCATTATTTTTTTTTGTTAGTGTGCCGTAATAGCCACACCTCCACTATTTTTTATTCTGAGCTATGAATTTGCATATATTGCAGCAGAGTCTGGCCGTGTAGCCCAGGCTAGCCTCAACCTCTTGATTATGCTGCCTCAGTCCTGTTAGTCTCCTGAGCGCTGGGATTATGGGCGTGCACCATCGTGCTTTGGTGTCTTGATGGCGCGTGTTACTCTTGGCAGTTGTTTGTGGTGTGCCCGCGAGGACCCTCCAATGAGTGGATGAATGCACGCTGAAGCCTTTTGATAGCTTGAAATGCCTGTGAGATTAAGCCCTCCGTCCTAGTGCCCTGTGACCTGTCTCTCCCCTGACCCCTCACTCAGTGTTGGTTCCAGCTTCTTGGAACCAGTTCAGTCCCATCTAACAAAGCCCTCCTCTCTGGTTCTCCTTCGCATGCCCTTTCCCATCACTGCACTATTTCCTTCCTTAACCGACTCCTCTGTGCTCTTGACCCTCCTGGTCTGAGGAAGGACCTTTCAGTGTGCTCAGGGAGCCATCTGGTATTTCCCTCACCACGAAGTGTTCTTTCAATTTATAATTTCTCTGTTGCCATCAGAGCCTGAAAGACAGTGCTGAACTAATGACAGAGTGAACAGAACACCCCAAAGTACCTCGGAGGTGACCCCTCTCCATAGCGCATTTCCTTTGTCACAGTTACTGAGCTAGAGAAGACCAGCAATCGTATCTTGGAGATCATTTTCCCCAAAGCTAGACTGGCTGGTGATAGGAGGGCCGGCCCTGGCCTTCTGGACAGCTGCCTTTACTTCCTCATTCCAGACATCTAAAGCCTGGACAGGAGATTGTACCACACTGCCAGAGTCAGAAATAGTGCAAGCAATTCCTTTCCGGATTAAAGGCGTTGTGATTCCAGACTTTTCTGATTTATGAATATCATCAATTAGACAGACTTAATTCGTCTGGGCTGAGGTGAGGTGCAGCAGGCCAGATCCTTTTCAGAGAGATTTATGGGCTTTCTTCCTCAGGTCTGTGAGGCAAAGCAAGGGAATGTTTGCAAGGCAGCGCTTGTTTGGAGACTGGGCCGCTTCTGCCCTTGTTGCTGGGAGACTGCATAGGTGTGGCTCCTTCTGCCTGAAGGAGAGTGCAGGAGGAGACTGTATGTGTCTTAAGCAATTTGTTTTGAAGGTTCTCATGCTGACACACAACAACCTTTTTGGTATGTATGCATATAGGCATGTTCACATGTGTGTGGGTTCACATGTGTGAATATGTGTAGGCTCATGGTTGACCCCACAGTCTTTCTTGATTACTCTCTAACCTTATTCATTGAAGTCTTTTAGTTGAGTGCAGGGCTACCTGGGCTACCCGGCTTGCTCCAGGGACCCCTGTCTCTGCTTTCTAAGCACTAAAGTTACAGGCAGGCTCACCTAGCATTTACGTGGGAACTCTGAATTCTGGTTCCGAGCAAGAGCCACATTGCTAGTCCCACAACAGTTTTTACATGCCCAGAGGTGACAAAAGGTGGTTGTATCCCAAATGAAATTCTTGGGGCTTTGGATTCTATACAGCGTCCAGGAGAGCCTGACTTTAAAGGTGGGCATCTCTGGGCTGTCCTTGTTGTTGGCAATCCAAAGAACCTGTTCTGCAAAAGTCAGAGATAATTTCCCCCTGGTGTTGTGATGAGGGAAGTGTTGTTGTTTGTTTTTGCTCTTTTGGTTTAATCACACACGGAGGCTTATTCTTAATTATGAATGTCAGGCTTGGCTTGGCTTAGTTTCTAGCCAGTTTTCCTTAACTTACATTATCCTGTCTATTCTTTCATCTCTGGGCTTTTCCCTTTTCTTAGAGAACTTACTCTGTGGCTTACTGTGTAGCTAGGTGGCTGATCCCCGGGGTCCTCCTCCTCTTCTTTTCTCCCTTTTAGATTTCTCCTTCTATATATTCTGTCCGCCAGTCTTTCTCCTGCCTTGCTATTGGCTGTTCAGCTCTTTATTAGACCATCAGGTATTTTAGACAGGCAAAATTACACAGCTTCACAGAGTTAAACAAATGGGACATAAAAGTAACACACCTTAAAATAATATTCTACAACAGGGGAGATTGTTGAGAAAAATTGCCAGGAAAATCCTTGTAGATTCTGCTTCACAATAGCCTAGTCTTCTCCAGCCTTGCATTTGCCGCAAAAGTTCAAAGTCTTCAGGGAGCCGCTTAAGATTTGTTCTGAAGACAGACGAGGGTAGGGCACGTCTCAGTCTGGTTTCCATATGTACTTTCCTTTCAGCCAGTTTTCGCTTGAATACCAGAACATTAGGAATGGTGGTGACTGTGAGTTTAAGATCTCCCTCTTCGTTTCCCCCTCTTCCTCTCTTGGGACTGAATGAAAGGCAGTCAAATTTCCATGGGTCTTCTAGACTGGATCTTTTGAGCTACCAGAGGCAGTGATTTTAGATGTGGGTCACTTTCCCTCCCCAAAGGATGACCTTTTAGCTAAAAGGGATTATTTTGGGCTAGAATAAGGGATTTAAAAAAAAATTGTTTATGAAGGAGAAGAAAGGTTTTTCACAGAGAGGACTATGGGGAGGCCTCTCTTTAAGGCCACTCTACAGAAGCTTTGTAAGCTCTATGATATTTCTGTGATGACTATCTACAAAAAAGAGAAACTGAAGTCAGCGGATTTCATGGAAGGTGTTCCTAAACTACCTTCAGAGTGAGTAAGTTTTGCCAGGTACCTGTTTGGAGACTGAAGTGTCTGTGATCTTAAAAGACTAAAGCCCAGCTGCGGTGGTGGCACATGCCTTTAATCCCAGCACTCGGGAGGCAGAGCCAGGCAGATCTCTGTGAGTTCAAGGCCAGCCTGGACTACCAAGTGAGTTCCAGGAAAGGCACAAAGCTACACAGAGAAACCCTATCTCAAAAAAAAAAAAAAAAAAAAAAAAAAAAAGACTAAAGCCTGGACCCTTGACCCCTGGGTAGAGTTTGAAGGGATAGGACATTCCCTTGTGTAATTGAGATCTTCCATTGGTTTCCAGTAGGACAGCATCTGGGTCTGGACCTTGTCTTGTTCGCAAATGTAACAGTTACCTGTATGTTTTAAGTTCTTCAACTCACTTTCCATTACTCAGGCATCTCCATCTTAGGCGCTAAACCTGAGAATCATGAGGAGAAAAGACCAAGTTCATGATTGTCCAATTAAAGCAAGCTGTGTTTTGGAGTGCACCCAGGACTGGCCAACTGGCAGCCTCACCCTTGGGATCTGAGAGAGCAGCCCCTGCTTGCCTCTTGAACTTCCTTTTATAGGAGAGATAAGGTGTTCACAGGGGCAAAAGAGTTGGGAAGGAAGAAGGGTAAAGATATACATCATGTGGATGGGGTTGTGAGCAGTTTATACCAGATCTAAGAAACAGGAACTTAATTACAAATAAAAACCTTATTTTGCAAGGACTTAACATAGGAAGAACAGGAACTTATTTTTTAACTAGGACTTAACACAGTGCAAACAGGGACTTCTTACTAATTACAAATAGAAACCTTAACTTGCAAGACTTAATGTAGGACAAACATGAACCCTTGACTGGAAAGGTATATTTTTCCTGTTTTGGTCTCACACAGGATTGACAAAGTATGATGCTTATGGATGTGGGCTGGGCCTCCAACCACATTTACAAGTCTCCCAGTGGTGCTTAAAGAAAAGTTTAGAGGATACTATGGCAGTGGTTCTAAACCTGTGGGTTATGACCCCGGGGGGGGGGTCACATATCAGATATCCTGCATATCAGATACTTACATTACAATTTGTAACAGTAGCAAAATTACAGTTGTGAAGTAGCAATGAGATAATTTTTTGGTTGGGGTCACCATAGCATGAGGAACTGTATTAAAGGGTCGCAGCATTAGGAAGGTTGAGAACTTCTGCCCAGGGCCTCGGAATTGCTGTCCCACCTGCAGTCTCACAGCTTCTGTGTTGTTTTATCTTCGGCACAGTGGCTGTGCCTTAATCTACTGCTGTTTCTGCTGTAGAATAATCCTTCGCTACACTACGAATATGTATTATTCTCATTGGTTAATAAAAAGCTGACAGGCCGGTAGCTAGGCAGGAAGTTAGGTGAGAAAACCAAACTAAGGATGATGGGAAAGAGAAGGACAGAGTCAGGAGTCGCCAGCCAGACAGAGGAAGCAAGATGAGAATGTCGTACTGAGAAAAAGTACCAAGCCACATGGCTAAACATAGATAAGAATTATGGATTAATGTAAGTGTAAGAGCTAGTTAGTAATAAGCCTGAGCTACCGGCTGAGCTTATATAATTAATATTAAGCCTCTGTGTGGTAATTTGGGAAGTGGCTGCTTGGTATTTGAGAGTTGCTGGGGGGAGGACAGAAACTTCCTATTATGTATGGCGCCCAACATGGGGCAGCTTCCTGACTTAGCTTTAGTGACAAAAATGGGCAGCTCTTTTAAGAGACCCTACTACCAAACACTTAAATGGAGTTTATGAACAGTTGGCAATGTGCTACTCAATGGCATTGAGAACCCAGAAGCTCCCCAGAGTTGGGGCAGTGAACGTGCCTCTGCCATGAAGCTGGGCCCTTAGGGAACCAGGCAGGACAGAGCCAGCCACCAGGGCAGAGGCAGAGGTCCTAGCCATGCTGCTTAGGAGTTTAAAGATTCATGTGGTCAGCAAAAGATAGAGATATACAGTAAAGACAGATTCAGACCAAAAAAAAAAATCCCCCTCTAAATGGGTTACAGTGTTTTTAAAAATATACATAGACTTGGGAGAGAAAAGAAAAAGGGTAGAGAATGTCCTTAAAAAAGAAATAGAGTAATAAAAATCTAATAATCCACATAAAGATGGAAAATACACAGAGAGTCTGAATACTGTATGTTATTGTGTTGTCTTTAAATTTTTTGATGGCTAATGAACAAATGATAACTGCTAGATTAAACCAACCTATGTATTTAAAAAATATCTTGACTTCAAAATTTAAGTCAAAAGATATGCCGCTTTGGGGGAGAAGTTGTGTTTTTATTTCCACAGGAAATGAGAGGTTATGGATTCATTCTGGGTTAAGGAAAATCAGGTTTGATCAAGGAATACCCCTGAAATCCAAAATACAGACATGGAAAAATAAACCTAAAGTAACTAAAAGACACGTAACGTATATTTTACCTGCTCAAACAAAAATTATCTTTGGCTGGCTTATGTACAATACACAGTTTATATTTGTATTAATGCAGATATGTAT
>CABHPH010158846.1:0-33698 GCA_902168325.1 Peromyscus nudipes | reverse complement strand
TCAGAATAAAATCTCAACTTTTCCCACAGTTGGAGCCTTTGGTTTCTGTCCCTGGGAGACAATAGCATCCCTTGTCCCTGAGGCTCATGGAAGGCCTCAAGGAAGTAGAATTCCAAGAAGGGTGACATCACTCCCAAAGGCCATCAGCCCAAGGGCAGTGCTGTTCAGACCCCTTGCTGAAGATTTCCTGGACCACACCCACCTCAGCTGAAGGCAATGTGTGTGCTAATTCACACACCTGATTCACCTTTGTGGGTACACATGCACACAAATATAACATTGGACATACACAGAGCCTGTACACCTAAAACCCATTTCTTTCAATAAGAACACACGTGCAAAAATCTGTGCACGGCCTCTGTGCATACAACTCCCACCAGGGAACTTGCATGCATGTACATGTGCACACACAAACAAGCTGGCACAGGATGATCAGGGATGCCCACACATAGTCAGAAGCACTCAGGTGTGGTTTCAATCCCCATCAGTGGTTTACCAGCCTGAGGTACAGTCAACACCAGATGTGTGTGGGCAACTGCGTAGTGACTGCCCACTGGCCTGCAGGCCCAAATCTTTAATATATTCAAGAATGGAGGCCTGGGCCTCTGGCCCTTTAAACACTCATTTAAAGTCTTGCTTCTCAAATAAGTCAGCAGAGGCATCCGCCAAAAGGGCACACTCTCCTTTCCTTGTCTTTAGGAGGAGGAGAAAGAAGGAGACGGGAGAGAATAGATTAATTGGAGCTAGAACTTGAGCAAGGATTGTGTGAGCTGGGGCTTTGAGGGAAGTGGGGCGGGGGTTGCGGGAGGAGCAGGGGTCCACACTAGTTTCTCTCATATTCTCTTTCTGCCCTTCAAACGTCATGCTCTCCCAAGGACCTGAGACATATCTGGTTGTAACTGTCTTGTCACCACTTGCAAACGGCCTGTGGTTGATTGCCCCTGCCTTCATCCTTTGCGCTGGCCTTTCTTATGCAGAGTCAACCAAAGTTAGACAGAAAATGGTCCTCAGGCTTCATCCAGTGGTCATGTGTGACCCTGAACACTGCATGTGAGAGGTCACTGTACAGGAAGTTCTGTCTGTGGTGTCCACAGGATGGTTAGTCCTGGGCAGGCTTGGGAAGAGCCAATCTGTAATTCCCTCCTGCTCTCTCTTAGAATAGCCCTGTGTGGAGATGAAGAGGCCAGAAGGACAGTGAGCCCAGACTGTCATCCTTCTTCTCTGTCTTCCCATAAACCTGTCTTGTAGCCCTTCTTGGATGCAACCCCCATCCCACAAATTTCTCTTAGTGGCAAGGTCCAGCCTAGGGTCTACCTGATCTTGTGGCAGCTCCCTGGGAAGGGACCATCTGTCTTCCCTGAAGCATCCTGGAGGGGACTACAATGTCCCCAAGATCCTTCCCAATTCTGATGTTCTGTGAGTCACCTCTAGGACCTGATTGGCCTCTCCTTGGGAACCAGTGCATCCTACTGGGAGGGAACCCTTCTCACTGCCTGCCCCTGGCTCTGGTTCTCAGGGCAGCGAACAGGGTGAGAGGTAGCAACCTTGTTCAGTGTGTTGGTCTGGTCCTCTAAGAGAGCCACTGGGAAAGTGTTTATTCATGTGGGAAATCACATCACTGGGGAGAGCCACGATGAGCTATGTAGGTCAGGCTCTGGTTGCTTCCACATGACCGACCTCTGGACAAGTGAGAAGAGTAGGCAAGCGAGACCCTGCCTCCATTCGCTTGCCTTAACCCATAATCACTTAGTCAGTCCATAGGACCTGGAGTCTGGGTGCAGGGGAGCCCACAGAGTCAGTCAGACTCCTTGCCTGCTGGCTAAACAGGGGTTCATGTAGGACTAGAATGTGGTTACTGCAGCTTCCTAATGCCAGGGCTGCAGTGGGATAGGGCACAAAGATGCCCTCACATAAACCACACACAGGGCAAGACGCTGTAAGGATCTCGTACTAGGAAAAAAAAAAACAGAAAGGGATTGGCAAGCCACAAGCTTCAGGGCAATAACGACATGTGTCCTCAGAGCCTCGCAGACAGGGACTTAGGAGTGCCCTCCTTGGCCTCCCTCTCCCATCTGTGGGAATGACCATGACACCTTCTGGTAGTATCAATGGCAGGGGTTAGCACGGCACCCGTAAGACAGGGCCTGATATGCAGCTGGGTCTCATATTTGGAGAGGAGCAAAGAGAAAAGAGCTAGAGTCCGTCACTCCACTCCACCTCCCCACCCAGGAATCGAGGAGAACCCAAAGAGGATGTGAGGCAGCTCGCCCTTCCAGCCTTTGTGGAATCTCCAAGCTCTCTCCTTTCACGAACTCCCCGAAAAGAAAGAAAAGCCATCCTGACTTTTCCATGAGAACTGTGGTTAGAGAAGGAAGCTGAGAAGCAGTAGATGGGTGTGAAGGATCCAGAGTCCTGCATGCTGGGGGGTGGACGCTTGGTCCCGGCAGTTCTTTGAGAGGGGTGACTCGGGATCTGAATACAAGGACCTCAGCTCTATGAAGGGCGACACTTGCCATGTACTCACTATGCATGGGGTACGATTTCTATAAGCAGCCTCCTTCCCCCCCCCCCCCCCCCCCGCTTCATTTTGTTTGATGGCTTGTTTGAAAACAGAATCTTCCATTCACTATAATGTGGGTCAGCCTCGAACTCACAGACTCCTCCTGCTTCAGCCTCCCAAAATGCTAGGATTCCAGGTGTGTGCCACCATGCCCGGCTAACAGCCATGCTTGCTAATTAGCGAAAGGAGGGATGGGTCTCTAGGAGCCATCTCCCTAAGAGCATCGGTCCCTACATGGGAGAAAGGAGAGCAGATGAGTGGAGAAGAGAGGAGGCAGGTGGAGCTAATGTCCCAGAAAGCAGCATCTTTCCCCAATTCAACTTCCAGCCCTCCAGCTGCATCCTGGCCAAGTCACATCACTGATACTCTGCACAGGTCACATTTCAGTACACACGGGATGTGCCTTTAAAAAATCCTTTTCTTTCCATATAAAAATATTCTGCAGTATGGAGCATATCTGATTAAAAAGATTGCCTGAAATATGTGCCCCCCCCCAATTGAGCTAATGGGAATCTCATTCATTATTTAATCTCCTGTTTTATCAGAACAGGACCCAACTGGAATCTAATATAGTATGTGTGTAGTGTTGTCCTGGAGAACAGACAGAAAATGGAGAATGGGGGTCTGGGAGCAGATCAAGTCTTGTATTTTCCCTTCATATACTAAACCAGACTTCAGGCTCTGAACAAGATGAATAACAGTAGTGGGCCTGAGAATTACACACACACACACACACACACACACACACACACACACATATACACACACATACACACACATATATACATATACACATATATATACACACACATATATACATGCACACATATGTACATACAAACACATATAATATATATATCTGGTATCCATTCTCATAGCTTACACTGTGATTCATAAACTGTCCCATAGCTGGACTCTATTAAACACAAATGGAATCTGTCTCCACCACAACAGCCCAGGAGGTAAAGGGGGCCAAGGAACGGCCAAATGGATCCTGTGTCTTGATCTCTTACATGGCTCTGGCTGAACCTGCCTCCCTCTTCAAAAGTCTTGGCAGGAGCTGGAGCAAGCACCCAGTGGCACTCTCCCTAAAGTGACATTGATGGGTGGGAATGGATGACATCTTTGGCCAGCTCCCCACATGGGCCCAGTGCCTTGAATCCCCACAGCGGCTGTGAAAATAGTAACACTATCCTTGAGTGACAAGGGAGGAAACTGAGGTACAGAGATGTAGGGAAACAGGCCCAAGTCCAAAGAGTAGTAAGCAGCAGATCTACTCCACCCTGTAACTGGTGCTCTTTTATGACTAAACCTGCTCTTTTCTTAAAGACTGTAAAAAATATTTTTGCACAGAGAAACCCTGTCTTGAAAAACCAAAAAAAAAAAAAATAGGACTGTAAAAAATAAAACCCACATTTCAGGTGTGTGGTGGGATGGTGATAAACGCATGGAAACCCTCCCAGCTTTTTTTTTGTTGTTGTTCAAGGTAATTTCTATCCTGCTCCACGTGTTTACCTCTAGGCCCTGGCTCAATCATTCATGAACCTTCCTACCCAGTAACTCCCCCCCCCACCTTGGCCTTTCTATCAAAGGCCCACCACTTTTTCCTACATTCCCTAGAGTCCGCCTGCTCAATACCAGACCTGCAGGGCCCGACGCTGTCAGGGCCATGCTGCACATGACATCAGCCAGTTTTCCTCATTTTTAGCCCTGCTCCATATTAGAAAATATTTGCTTGGGCCAGCAAGACACCACAGAAGGCAGAGATATTTGCTACCAAGACGGATGCTTGAGCTCAATTGCCAAAAGCCACATAGTAGAAAGAGAGAACCAGCTCTCACAAGTTATCCTCTGCCCTCCCCATGCACACTGAGGCTTACATGTGAACACACACAGAGAGAGGGGGGGCAGACACAAACAAATAAATATAAAATAAAAGAAAATACTTTCTTCTTTTATCATGTTTTGTAGCCTGGGTATCCACCGTGCCGATTGATTCTCAGCAGATGACAAACTTCTGAGTTCTCCATCAGCACAGGGTTGATTGTGCAGGTACCTGGCGGTTACACTGTTTGAGTTCCCAAACAGCCCATCCTCCTTCACATTCCCCCACAGGCCCATGAGCATAAGGGTCAGACTAGACCAGAGTAGCAGAGACCTATGTGGGCAGCAAAGGATTCTTTTCACAAAGATCGTTTCTGCCCTGGGACAGGTGTCCCCTCCCTCCCCACAGCCCCATGGTCCCAACCCAGGTTAAGATGGGGTAAAAGCACAAAGAGGGATCGAGGGATCCTGAGGACTCGATGTGATGAGCATCATCAAGCTTCTAACTTCCTCCCTTCCTCTAATGACAGCCAGGGATGGCTTTTCTTTACTCCTCATCTTTACAATTCAGTTTGAGCTGTAAGGGAGTTTTTTTTTTTTTTTTAAATTGAAGCAGGCCACCAAGCAGCCTACAAAAGAACTCAGCCAGGCAGTTTCTCTTGCAGACCCACGTCTTATATCTTCAGTGACAAAAAGATTTATAGCAATTTTTTATTAAAAAAGAGAGAGTGTGTGCACTGTGGATAATCAGATCTGAGACGTAGAAACGGAAGCGTGGGGGTGTTGTACATGTAAGTTATTTTAAAATATATGGTAGATGCCTGATGGATTTTTCCACTCCCTGCTGGAGGGGCCAGTTCTCCCCTTCCCCTCACGCCTGGCCTAAAGTGATGGAATTGATGTGTAAAAGGAACAGACAGGATACAGACTAGGAAGGCAAGAACATCCATTGTAGCATATTTCAGGCAGTATCTCTCAAGCTCCCTCCCTGGCCACTGTCCTTCTCCTCAACAGGTAGGGAGGGGGCGCCTGCTGCCTATTAGAGGGAAGGATGCGGCCACAGGCTCTTAAGACCATCACACTATCAGGGACCACTCCCTGCTATAAGCTTTCAGCCTTGTTTTTACAAATGAAGTGCATGGGGAAATAGCTTAGTAGTAGAGTGCTTAACTAGCACATATCAAGCTGCCTTCAATCCCCAGCCGTGCATAAACTGGGTGTGGTCACATATACCCTTGATTTTAGTGATTGGGGAGGTGGAGGCAGGGGGATCAGGAGTTCAGGGTCTTCCTTGGCTACATTCGGTTTAAGGTCAGCCAGGGCTGCATGAGACCTGTCTTTAAAAAATGGAGTGGGGGACAACAAATGATGCTTGTACTGAGAAAGGTTCTTTGCTGTCCTCAGTGGCAAGGTGTACCTCTGACGGCAAGCTTCCACCTACTCACCTCTAGTTCGTCAAACCTTCTCCACCTCCTGGGTTCCTGCACACAGCCCCATTCTCGAGAAAACAGAGGCAGAAACTAGTGTGTGTACCACAGGGGAAGAACTGTGACCTCTCCTGGGGTGGGCAGAGTCCATAGTCTGGGTATCTGGCCCTGTGGACAGGCAGGCCCTAGGTACAGAGATGGGCAAGGAGAGAAGCGCTAAGCTCCGGCGTCCTGTTCCCCACAGGGTGACCTACAGATCACATGAGACCTACTGAGACCACCGTCAGCTGACTGGAAAGATGTTCAACAGTTAGTGAAAATGACAGGATTTGATATGGAAGAAGTGTCCAGAGAACACATTCCAGCAGCAACGGTTGCTGGGGAGGTGTGAAGCCAGCCAGCTCAGAGCAGGGATGGGGGCGGGGGGGACCTTACAAGGAGGGAGAGAAGTTCCGTGGGTGGAGCAGGATGAATAACAAGAGCAGGCTGGAGGAAACAGGGTACAATGCTCAAGTCCAAAGCGAAGGGGACCTGGCCGAGAGTCGGCCACCAGCGTACACTGGCAGTGTGGACACCCGAAGGCTGGAGTCCACCCAGGCCCGCAGGTCACACTGCGACAAACCCACCTCTTTCCTGGCCTTGGTTATGAGTCCAGGACTCCTCACTCGGGCTCCCAGGGCTTTCTGGAGACCCCTGAGTCCTCTGAGCTAAGTTTACTAAGAATCAGAAGATGAGGGACAAGAAAACAGAGTCTTGGCTCCAGTGGGCTCAAGAGGGCCCTGGCCATGAGGTGGGCACATGCCCATCTCCCTCTCTAGGCTGCATCCCATCAACTTAACAATCCGAAAACTCACCTAGGCATCCCCAGAGCTGCCCCACTCGAGAGAGCCCAGAGATCATTTGAAAACAAGGGTCCTCCTCTCTTGTGGGTGCGGCATAGAGAACTAAGAAGCCCTCTAAGAGAGAGGCCCTCAGATTCCCCACCTCAAGGAGGGACTGGGTGGGCTACTGCCCTGCACGCCGTGGGCCCCTGCTGTGCTGTCTCTAAGTGACGATGGTCTTCGTCATAACATGCAGTTCATAATTGCTGCTCCTGAGGCAACCGTTCCAAGGAGAAACTTAGACGAGGTAGTCCTGGGTCAGGATCCGTGAATGACAGGCCAGGATCCCACCTCAGGTGGGAGCTATTGGCTCTCGGCCACCCCAGCTGCCTGGTTAGGACTCTGCCTCCTGGACAGATGGCCTCACGGCAGGGGGCGAGGCCAGGACAAGGCCAGCTGTCAGCACCTAGAATGAGGTGGGGAAGCGGGCCGCCAAGAGTAGGCCAGACGTGGGCTAGCCTGTGCCACCAGTTATCTCAGAACAGGAGCTATGTCTTAAGAGCAGTACTGGTCCAGAAGGTCCGCGTGTCAGTCTGTGCTGTAGTGTCCCTCTGTCCTTCTGTCTCACAAACCTCAATGCTTCACATATCTCACTTGGAAACACTGACACTCGTCACTCCTGCTACCAGAGCCAGCCTCCCACCGAGTAGCAACACACATCTGTACTGTCACACCCTGTCACAAGACACACACACACACACACACACACACAGAGAGAGAGAGAGAGAGAGAGAGAGAGTCAAGCACAGGTATGGCAGGCTTCTCTGATCCATCACACATCTGAACACTGTACAACCCTGCCCCCTCTTGTCCACTGGAGTCACCTACCAGTACCTCCGCCCCAAGCCCTCCTTAGGGGCTTTGTTGAACTGGGGAAAGGGGGCTGTGAGCATCAAGAGAGAGGGGTAGCCTTGCCTTCGCCTTCTCGGAGGGTGACTCCTGGCGTTATTTTTAAACATTCCACTCATTTGCTAAATGAGGCTTTCCACTCAGGCTTCTTTGAAGCGGCTGCTCCTCTCCCAGTGGGGGGCAGGGAGGCAGTGGCCTGGCAGATGCTTAAGAAACTATGGGTGAAACTTGCTGACTCAGGCCTCAATTATTTGCTGTCCCAGGACTGTATTTAGTCCTGTAAGTACTTCAGGCTGGCTCACCCCTTTCTCTTCTGCCATCCCCCCTCCTCTTTTCTCCCTGCCTTTTTTCTTACTACTCTTTCCCCCACCCACACCCACTCCACACCCACCCCCGTCTCTGGTCTCTGGCAGTTCCAACCCCAAGTATTACCACTCCTCTCCTTGTTGCAAATATCCTGCCCTCCTGCCCTGTGTTTGACCAGTCTGCCCTGTGAGGGAGAAAAGATCACCATCTCTACACAGCCGAAAGATTCCCTGAAGCCCCACGAGCATCAGGACCAGATACATATAGGCTGAGTGGTTCCGGTAAAGCCACAGAGGGCTCCATGGAAGAGGAAGAGCTTGACCTAGGCCTGAAGGAGACCTTGAATTTGGCCAGTGGTAGGAGAGCACTTGGCAGGTGGAAGCTCCAGGCCGTTCTAAAGGCAGAATAAACTGGACAAGGCAGGACAGGAAATTCTGTACAGGAAGAAGGAAAACTGTCTTTCTTCTCGTACAGTGATTTTATCTGTGTGGGGGTAGGCATACAAGTGGGGGTTAGTTGTCCCCTCCCACCATGTGGGGTCCAGGGACACAAGTCAGGTATCACCTTCTTACCTGCCCTTAGCTTGAAGTTTAGGTTTCATTGGTTCAAACTTGTCTTTGTTCTTTTTGCTTCTTATTCTGCTTCCCTCTCTAATTCCACACCAAGAACCTGGCTTTTTGCCAAAGGAAATGGCAGAGACTTTCCACTGCCACCCCACCCACATCCACTCCCTGTCTGCCTCCTTGAAGCTGGGTGGATTGGGCAAGAAAGGAAGTTGGGGGGGGCGACCCCACTAGGTCTGCAGGAGAGGAAGACGGCAGCGTTCATATGGAGCTCAGTAGGGAGGGGTAAGAACAGTCAGTGCCTTAGGGTGACCCTCTTCTCCCAAAGCCCTAGTAGGAGAGATGTCGTTGATGGAGACAGAGACCCAGTGTAGATTCCAGACAGGCACAGTAAAAGACACATTTAGAAGCAGGATCCTTGGGGCCCAGACGCCTCTTCTCCCACGTGGGCAACCTTAAAGACAGATAGTAATTAAACTTGAATGCAAATTAAAATGGTTCAAACCAAACACTTAAGAGACTCACCTCAGCTGCCTCCTTCCTCATTCCCTCCTGCTCATTCGTTCCACAGCCTCAGCATGAAAAGTGGCATGTCTCTTCAGGTGGCCTGAGAAGAGACAAAAAAAGAAAGGAAGCTCAGAGGTAACAGGGCCCGGAGACTCTGAAAGGTGCACTGACTTGTCCCAAGTCCACCAAACAAGCCGCGTGTTCAGAATTCTCTTTTAAGACCAGATATGACCAGGGAGATAGCCTAGTGTTAAAGGCCTTACAACCTGATTTCAGTCTCTGGAACCCAAGCAAAGGTAAACTGAGAGAGAACACTGACTCCATAAAGTTGTTCTATGGCCTCTATACATGTGTTATCCCCCCCATACGCACACACACACACACACACACACACACACACACACACACTATATATATATCACATACACACACTATGCATACATACACACTATTCATACATACACACTATGCATACACACACACTATGCTTACACACACACTATGCTTACACACACACTATGCATCACACACACATCACACACTATGCATACACACATACACACAGACACACACTATGCGTACACACCAATAATAATAATAATAATAATAATAATAATAGTAATAGTAATAGTAATAAAGCCAGACAGCTCCAAGGAAACAGTGGATTATGGCCAGAAGCAACATAGCTGAACAGATGGTCTGACCCAGGCCTCCTTATGGGCACTCCAGGCCCAGGTCATACCAGCTCAAGGTTGGAAATGTTAGGTCCCTATCTCCTTTTTAGAATGAGTGACAGCCTCCGAAAGATGAGATACCTAATCTGTGAGAGTGTGCTGGGTGGCATAATGGCTAGTTTTCACTGTCGGCTTTGCTGGATCTAGAACCGCCTAGGAGACACCTCTGTTGAGCGTTGGGGATGTTTCCAGAGATGTTTAACTGAAGAGGGAGGGCTACCCTGAGTGTGAGTGGCACCATGCCGTGGGCTGGCGCCTTGGACTGAATAAAAAGGGGTGGGGGGATAGTCCCAGCTGTGCATTCCCGCCACCATGAACTCTGCCATGCCTTCCCCACTATGATGGGCTGTACCCTCTGAAACCCAGGGCCAGAGTAAATCCTTATTCCCTTTTGTCAAGGGTTTTACCACAGCCACAACACAAATAGCTCCTAGAGATGGGCAGGCTAGTGTGAGAGCAACTGGACTGTGACATCTGTCATCCCAATGATCTCTAGGGTTGATTAGGCTGATCTAGCTGGCTAGTCATGTGTTCCATGGCTCTATTTGCTCCACATGCATCCCTCTCAAAACTGCATGCTCTGTCAAAGACGATGACCTTCCCTAATACAGGAGGGCCATGGCTTGGTATGGGAGTAGCTACACTCCATTGCTAGAATCTCCGAACAAGCTGTCAAGATGGGCTGGATGCTGAGTTGCCTCCTTCTCTTTCTCCTCAGTCAAACACAAAGATATGTTTAGGAGTAGAAGGTTTTCTGGGCCCTCACTGATACCTGGGGACTCCTGCATCTCTGTCCCATTGGACAGTAGGCACTGCCTAGACTAGGCTCTTTGGCTCACTGGCTAGAAATTCCTAAACAAGCTCCCAAATGTCTTTGCATCTGAAAGACTGGCTCCTAAGGTTCTTCTGAAGACAAAATAAAGAAATCCATGTCAGCCCAAGATTCCCACACCCTCAACAGGAGTTAATGTTAGTACATAGCTGTGATATACCTTTCCAAGTCCCTCCCCCTACCCAGAGAGCACACTCTCCCCTCTGTGATGCCAGTGCTGATCAGGAGCACAGGACAGGGCTTCCCACATCAGTCACTGAGAGTTTTCACCTACTGCCCCATGGCTCCACTGAAAAGAAAGATGGCCACCTGAGAGAAGGTAGGCACAGTAAGTGTAGCAAGAGCTAGCATGGCAAGCCCACCCTTTCCCTTTCCGAAAGAAGCAGCACCATATCCTCAGGCAGCCTGCAACCCAGCAGGGCTTCAGCGGAGCTCAGACATCCCAGTTGTCAGTTAAGACCTTACCAGGCCTGGCCGCACACATTCCAGAACCAGTAGAGTTCTGTGAAGAAAGCCGAGGAGCTCCCGTGCTCCTGCCAGGCCCAGTGCTATGTCAAAAAGGCCCAGGACCCGCTGAGACCAGGCTGTTCCAACTGTGGAACACAAATCAGCCGCCCTCGGCCCTGCCATTTGCCAGAACCAAATTCATGAGCCTCTGATAAATAATTCAGGCTTCTCCATCTGTGGAAAAGTTGGATTTGGCCTAATTTCTCTCATAAACAAAGAACATCATCTGCTCAGAACAGTCAAGTAGACACCAGTCAAACGCTTCAAAAAATAGAGAGATTCCAGTGAGCTGCAGCCATTCTGGGCCTGGGGTCCTGCAATCCAGGAGGCCCTTAGGACTCTGGCCAACAAGGCAGATTGAGAACATGAGGCTGATTTGAACAATTGGAGCTGAGGAGTTTTCATGAAGAGTCCATGTTTCAAGTACCTTGGTAAATATACCTAAAATGATCCTGCTCCAGTTCTCGACATCAGCAGACTGATTTGTTTGTATGTTGCATTTCCTGGAAGTATTGAAGCAGCAAATACATTCCTTTGGAGATGTTCTTAAGCCAAGTTATATAAGTCAGGGTTCCCAAAAAATGAGAAAGAAGTTAGAGGAATGACAGATGATAGATAGACAGACAGACAGACAGACAGACAGAGTCCTAGTTTACTTTCCTGTTGCTATGAGAAATACCATAAGCAAACACAACTTGAAGAAGAAAGGTATAATTTCTTTTACAGCTTACAGACCATCATTGAGTGAAGCCCAGGGCAGGAGCTTGAGGCAAGAACCTGGAGGCAGATACTGAAGCAAAGATCATGGAGGAGTCATGCATGCTGGCTTGCTTTCTCTAGCTTGTCCAGTCACACTTCCCAGACAGCCTAGGCCTACTTGTTTAGGGATGACACTGCCCACAGTGGCTGGGGCTCTCCCACATCAATAGTGCCCCACCATAGACATGTCTAGAAGCAAATCCAATGGCGGTATCCCTCAACTGATGTACCCTCCTCCCAGGGATATCTAGGTTTGTGTCAACTCTACAGAAACTATGTCACAGAGAGAGACTAGATAGATGATAGATAAACTGATTGGTACATTAATATTGACTGGCATATCTGACTTCTATGGGGCAGTCCATCAACCCAGAAAATATTAGCCTCAAATTGATGCCATAGTCTTGAGGCATAATTTCCTCTTCCTAAGGGGAAACTCACTTTTGCGTTTAAAGCCTTTCAACGGATTAGATAAGGCCCACCTGCTTAATTAAGAATGATCTCCTTTACTTAGAGTCAACTAATTGTAGCTGCCTGTTGCTAGAGTTTTCCTGCTGGATCCACAGTCAGGACAAATCTCTGCCACCCGCCAGTCTCCAGCTCCCAAGTCCCGCCAGTCTCCGAGCCCACTTATAAAATAAACACACAGACGCTTACATTATTTAAACTGCTTGGCCATTAGCTCAGGCCTATCATTGTCTAGCTCTTACTCTTATATTTAGCCCATTTCTATTAATCTCTACTTTGCCACGTGGCTCGTGGCTTATCGGTACCTTACATCTTCCTTCTCCTGGCCGCGGCTCCAGCCCGTCTCCCCTCTACCTTCCTGTTCCCTCAATTTTCCTCTCTGTTAGTCCCGCCTATACTTCCTGTCTGGCTACCGGCCAATCAGCGCTTTATTGATACAGAGTGATATCCACAGCAGCTGCCAATTATAAATGTTGCTTTCAAGCATGAAATTCCATCAGAGGACCACCTGGACCACCATTTGAGACTAACACTAAACACCTCACCAGTTGACCTCTGGTATATGCTAGTCCCTGGAGATCCACTCTCCCAGTCCAGCCTAATTCAGTGAGGCTCATCTTTATGAGTAAGAAGCAAAGTATTATGGAACAAGGGAACTGCTGTAGAGAGTGTATTTGGGAACACTGACGCCAAAACAGCTAACTGGCTTGCTCAAGTTCACAGGGCTAGCTGGATGGCAAGAGTCCTCCCAAGTCAGAACAACACAATACTGTCACCTGTTGGTACACAAGTCATCCTGCCATCCTGCCACCAAGTCCTTTACAAAGTCCTGTGAGACAAATGTGCAACTATGTTGTAAATTGATCTTGAGCTACAAGATTGGTCTCAGGCATCTTGCATTCTGTTATTTGAGGTCATCCATCTATGCTGACTGTTGTCCAGTCTATTAGCATTGTGTTGGCAGTCAGCACTTGTTTCTTCATGGGTTTGTTTGTTTAGGGGGGTGTGTATGCATGTGTGTGGGCACGTGTGCAGAAGTGTACTTAAGGAGGCCGGAGAATTAGTTTAAGGAGTTGATTCTCTCCTTCCACCCTTGCAGGGACCCTGTAGATCAAACCCACTGAGAAAGAACACCATCTGCTCAGAATTGTCAAATGTTTTATTTAAAAAAAGAAAAGAGGGAAAGTCCATTGAACCACAGCCATTCCAGGCCTGGGGTCCCAAACTCAGGAGGTCTTTATGAATCCAATGGACAAGGTAGACTGAGAACATGAATGTCTGATTCAATCAATTAATACTGAGGAACTGATTCGGTGAAGAAGAGGCCAGCACATGGTGTGCCCACTGAGCCATCTTGCCCACCCTCAGCAAGTGTTTCTACAAAAAACAAAACTGAAAATCTTTTGTGAGTTATTCAGCTTGAGGCCCGATCACCCTTCATGGAGTTTCTGTCAATCATTCCTGCCACCTCTGGATGTGGCCACCTCCACTTTACAGGTGATCACCATGTAGCAATGAAAGACAGATCTGTTTCTATGACTTTGGGGAGAAGGACTCCCCCTGCATGACCTATAGCCTCACACATGGAGACACCATGCCATACCTAACCCTGGTGGAAGGGGCTTCCACACAAGCCACAAGCTCCCCCAAAGGATGTCCCTCTGGGTCACAAAGCTGTGGCAAGCTTCCTCCATCTTACCCTCCTCCCTGGCCACTAGGGTCTTCACAAGTAGGCCCACAGGTAGAGAGGGCCAGCCACAGGTACCCATCCTCCCAGCTGGAGACTGCGGCTATCATTTGGCCCTCTTCTACCCTCAATTATAATTTCTGAACTCTAGAAGTTTAGAAAAGGAAGCAATTTAGCCTGGACTACTTAAAAGGGAAGGAGACATGGGACCCACAGGATGTGAAAGTTCTCCGGACTCCCTCTCCACAGCAGTGGGAGGCAGCTCCTATTCCCCACTTTGAATGCTTGCCCTCCTTGAAGCATCTGCCTTACACTAGGGGCTGAGGGCCTGTTTACACCTGCTGCCGCCACTGCTAGCCTGTCCCAGGCCTGTGGCGCATGGAAGGTAGGACAAAGAAGTGGAGCCTACCCAGTCAGCAGATCCAAGGGTCAGAATGGACTTGTGCTAAAAGAGAACAAAGATATCTCAGGAGTCCCCAGATCTATAAACAGGATTCTTGGCATATGCTGGGCTCCAAGACAGAGACCTAGGTCCAGGCCCCAGCTCAGCTCTATCCCAGCTACAACAGGACCTCTTCCCTGATATAAAAGTCCATGTCACTATTCCACAAGGTCCTGGTATAGCCAATGTTATTTATAGCATGTTGGCCCTCCCAGGGCCCAGTTCAGAGATGCATGCTTAGGCAGCTATAAAGAAGCCTATCCTACCCAGCCTTCCTACCATGGACTCCCCAGGGCTCCACAGTGTGTGCTCTGTGGTGCCCATCAATCCTTTCAATCTTCACAGGAGAAAGTCAAAACCTATATACTATGACAGGTAGCCTCCCAGGGTTCCCTAGATGGCCTGACCCTGCCAACTGCTGCTGAGGGTGGGGGCTCTCAGCAGGAACCACAGTCCTATCTAACACAAACTCGGGCTGATGTAGGGTCATGTAAATCTCCCTCCACCAATGAGGTGTACTTACGTGCAAATGCACCCAGGGCTCAGTAAGTGAGGACAGGAGAACTTGGGGGCTACCAGCACTGCAGAGACTTCAAAATGTCACAGGCAGGGGCTTGGGGAGATAGCTCACGTCATTAAAATGCTTGTTGTGCCACCATGAAGACCTGAGCTCGACCCCAGCACCCACAACAGAAGTCAGACCTGGTGGCATGAATTTGTAATCCCAGGGCTTGGGAGGCAAAATCAGCCAGCCAGCCTAGCCTAATCAGCCAGCTCCAGGTAGCAGTGAACGGCCCTGTTTCAAAACACCAATGGTACGTACGGGAAAGATAGCTCAGCAGGTAAAATGCTTGTCGTACAAGCCAGGTGACCTCACTTTAATCCCTGGAACCTATGATGAAAGATAGACTCCTGAAAGTTGTGCTCTGACCTTCACATACTCCATGGCACACCCTCACCCTCAAATAACTCCAATACAATATAAAAATCAAGGTAGACATCCCCTGAAGAGCAGTACCTGAGGTTTATGTCTGGCTTACACGTGTGCATGCACACATATATGTACATACTGCACATGCATGCAACCATACATATGTGCATACATACACACTAATATTACAGGCAGATTCAAGCAAGAAACGTGGAACAGTTGCTGAGTGCCCACGTAGAAGAGAGCACAAGGCCTTGTATCTTTTGGAGACGGAAAGCTGAGGGTGCTGGGGCAATAGCATGTGAGCTACCTGAAGGCCCCCAAACTCACCTGCCTAGTGTGCCCCATGAGGCCACGAGTGCAGCTGCCAGCACAGGCAGACACACCAGTGGCTCAGCCAGAATGAAGACATCCATACCCAAGGCTGCACCTCTAGACGGAATCCTGGCTCTTGCTGCTTTCATTAAGAAAAACAAAAGACATGAGTGGAGCATGGTTGCCCAGGAGATGCTCAGGGAGGTGGAATGGATGGGTTCTTGGCTTTTTCTAGAAGACGATCTGTGAGGAATATACTTGGTTTAGCCATGCTGTTCATGAGCCTTAAGTAAATGAAAAGGAAAAAAAAAAAAAAAAACTAAATTTCCCACCTCACACTGACTCCCTGCTCTGTCCATCCGACTTCATCCAGCTTTCTCTTCCCTGGGCATTGACAGGACAGCAGTGTAGCTGCATCCATTCAGTCTGTGTTTATTGAACACCTACTGTGTGCTAAGCTCAGAGCAGAGAGCACACAGTGAGTCATGCAGACTCCTTCCCCCTCAGGACAGTGACCACCAGCTTGATGTTTCATGTTCTTGTTCATCTGGTTTTCACTCTCTGAACAGCCTATTCGAAGCCACCATCATGAGGCATGTTCTCAATAGCCAAAAATGTACAGATGGGAAAAGGGCAGCAGAGCTAGGACAAGAATTTGGAGCTCCTGGCTTCCTTGTAATGACATATTCTTCAAGCCTTGTGGCACATGTTGTTCTGACATGGGCTGGCAGGTTGTAGCACAGGCTGCACCTGGAGATCAGGGATAGATATTAGGACGCTGTGTAGCTGCTTGGGAGGGTCAGAGTCAGCAGGACTTCAGACCTGACATCCCACAAGGTCAGGCAAATGTGTCTCCATGGGAGTCTAACAGATATGTCAAAAGTCAAAGCCACTGCCTGTACTTGTGGCTAGAAAAAAAGAATTCATCCATGCAGACAATCCAGGTTCCAGCCATAAGATGGGTTATCATAAATAGACCATACAAGAGTTATTCAAAGTCAGAAATGCTGAAGAAGGAAAGGGAGGAGGAGGAGGAGGAGGAGGAGGAGGAGGAGGAGGAGGAGGAGGAGATGACAGTGGCAAAAATTGGTGAGTATCTGGGAAGGGAGCATTAGGGTGTAGGCTGCTGCAGGGAAGTAAGGTTGAGTGAGGCCAGCCAAAGGGAGCTGGGATCCCAGGCTAGGGAGAGCATACCTGGCACCATATTCCTGGGAGCTTTGAAGGTAGAATGCCCCGTGACAGCCTCCTTTCTCCTCATGTGGTGAGGCAGGGGTGGCATCCGAACTGGTCAGTCCTAATCTGTACCATTTGGGGTTCTCAAACCCTGGCAAGCATGGCTGGCTCTTTCAAAACAAGACGTCAATTGGATTGGCCTTTAGCACCCCTACATGTTGAAGGAGTTGTCCCCTCAAGCACAGGAGCATCTCAGGGACAGATTCACACTATGAGATGGGTACCCTCTCACAAGGACTGGTGTTTTACAAGGGGCTCCCGTTGTAAAAGGAGAAGTATTACTGATCTCAAAGTGACAGGTAACTAATAGTAGGCACCAGGACATTCATGAACTGGCTCTGTTTATCTCTAGTGAGCGCCTAGGACATGAATGTGTGGACATGGGTAGGGAGGGGTTCAGAGAAACAGCCATATAAAAAGTGTAGGAGAAATTGGCACAAAATAACTCCACTCAGTACCTCGGGTACAAGTAAGGTTTCAGATGGGACATAGCCTTTACCACCAAAATAGTGGACTTTAAATCGGGAATGGGACAGCCAGTAAAACATTTACACAGCAAACAGTGGGTGGGGCAATCTCTATCCGTGGTACTGATTGGCCTGGTGTTTGGTGGTGGAAGTTGGTTGGTTGGTTGGTTGGCTGGCTGGCTGGCTGTTGGTTGGTTGGTTGGTTGGTTGGTTGGTTGGTTGGTTGGTTGGTTGGTTGATTGGTTGGTTGGTTGGTTGGTTTTGTTGTTTCTGTCTTAAGGGCTGGCAATGTACAGATGGAGTTGTGTCTAGAAGGCATAGGTTGAAGACTGGTCTTGGGGCAGGAAGCTGTGAGTGGGGGGCCTGCCATGGCAAGCCTGCTAAAGAAGGTATGCTGGGTGTGCCCGAGTAGCTCAGATTATGAGGTGGCCACAGCCGCCCGTCCTCAGGGGAAGTGGAAAGCCAACCTTTGGGGTGTGGAGCTTGGATCCCCCCTAGCTACGGCACCCTTGAAGCCTCTTAGCTCTGTGCCCCACCCTACATCTGTCTGCGGTGGATAGAGGGATGCTGAGGCTGCCTGCGGTGGGAGGGCCTGGCACCTCCTTATTAAGACATCTGTGCCTCTAATGAAAAGTTACCCGTTGCCGGGCAGGGAAGAGACACAAATCATTATGAATCAATTTAGCTCTGGCCAGCCATCTGCCCAGGCCTCATATTGGGGGAGCCAAGGGTAGAGGCGCTCTCCTCTCCCAGCCAAGCCTTAGGAGCTGGATGCATGGGCAGGTGGAGTTCAGTCACCTGGTGTGTTAGTTGGGCCCAGGACAGTTCTGATCTCCCGGGATGGGGGAGGAGGAAAGCTCGTGGTTCCTGCTGGGTCACCCATGGACCCAGGCTGGTCCAGCAGCAGGGCAGCGGCGGCAAGTCAGCGTCCGCTTCACATGCTCCAGCCGCAGTCACCGCTCAGTTGCTGTGGAGGCCGCCCCCTCCCCCTGCCCTGCCTACGGTCGCGAAGCGAAGCATCTGCCGCGGGTCCCTCCCGCGGGCAGGGAGCCCAGCGCCGCCCGGAGGAACGCGCCAGTTGTCGCGAGTGCCCTGAGGCCCCCCGACAAGCTGGCAATTTGTTGTTGTTTGTCGAGTGCTTTTGTCATGCAAACCCAGGAGCTGGTCGCTGCAGATCGGCTCCACACAGAGGAGGTGGGGCAATTCTTTCTCTTTTTTCCCCCCAGGCTTTTGTAGATTGAAATAATTGATGTTGCTTAATTTATATTAAGTCACATAAAAGAATATCTCCCATTTAATTCTATTTGGTTCTAGTGTTTATGACTCTCCACTAAGCCATTGCTCTACACTTTAGAGGATAGGGAGGTTGGTTGCCTGGCCTGGGAAGTGAAATCTGCCTCCATGGGTAACCACATTCATCTGAAATATTTAAGCACCACCACCACCGCTGCTGCTGCCCCTTGCCACGCCTTAGGGAATGGGGCCTCCCATTCCTGGGAAAGAATCTAATATGTTTTTTTCTTCCAAGATGGCAGCCTAGACTTCCTCACCCTGACCTGCACCTCCAGCCACTCTTCCATAGGCTCTGTGCAGCCCTCCCTGGTGGTTTATGTTCATCCCCAACTAGTAATTTGGGGACCAGATTTCCATGAAAGGTGGAGGGAGAATTCTTGGCAAACTTACTAAAACATGTAAAGCAAAGACTATCCTCTCCTTAGTGTGTATCACATTTTCAGATTGTGAGTGGCCCTGAGCAAGTTCTAAAAGCATGCATCAGGCAAGCCTGGATCTGAGGTGGGGCTCTTCCCTGATGCCTGGCTGAGCGGGGAGTGCCTTGACCAAGAGGGAGCAGGAAAGAAGTGCAAAGGCACCTTCCCAGTCCCTATCCTGTTTTTCCACCTAGTTCAGGTGTGTGACTAGAACTTGGTACCCAGTGGTCCACTAGGTACCAGGGCACCAAAACATAAGAAAGGACAGACAAAAAGTTGCTTTTATGGAGAGACACTGGGGAGAGGGACGATCCACAGACAAGCTAACCTGCTCAAGATTTCCTAAGGAGAGTGGAGATGCTGGTAGACCAGAAAGGGGAGGGGCTTTGGGATGAAGTAACTAGGAAGCTCCTTTGAAAGGATTTTGACCTAGGACCAGGAGGAACCCCCCCCCCACATACACACACACACACACACACACACACACACACAACATTCTCAGTAGCCCAACAGTCCTGCTTCCCCTGACTGCTCATCCCTACCCGACCCTGCTTTCTTCTTCAAGTTCATCTTCTTCGAGAAGCTTTTTTAGTACCACACTCTGGCTCTCTCAGATAGCAGACCACAATATCTCTCTGTCTCTCTGTCTCTGTCTCTATGTGTGTGTGTGTGTGTGTGTGTGTGTGTGTAGACATTGCGGTAACAAAAGTGGCCCATGGAGTGTGATGGAGTGTGAGTTGCAGGATGTATTTAGCATTGGAGTACAGAGCTTTGTGAACAGAATGAAATGCCACACTAGATGATGTACAGTGCCTGGGGGCAACAGGGAATTTCTGAAGGGCAGGAAGCAGCCTCTTGTGCTAGGAAACTCACACACACACACACACACACACACACACACACACACACCCTTCTTTCTGCTTTAGGTTCTGAGCTCCTTGGAGTACTTAGCAGTCAAATTCCCAAAACTACCACATAGAGCTTAAACAAGCCTGATTCAACAGCACTCTGGGAGGTAGTCCATTATGCAAAAAAGGGAGTGGGGGGAGGGGAGCTGAGGAAGTCTCTGCTGTGGGTAGCCTCTGAAGCTCTTCTGGGACTGGGGGATGTAGACCACTTAATAGAATGCTTGCCTAGCACGTGCAAGGCCCTGGGTTCAATCCTCAGCCCACATAAACCAAGCATTGTGGTTTAGGCCTGGAATCCCAACCCTTGAGAGGTGGAGACAGAAATATCAAGATAATCTTCTGCTACATAGGGAATTTTAGGACAGCCAGGGCTAGAGACACTCTCTGAAATCAGTAAATAAATAAATTTCCTTCTGTGTAAGTATTCTCGGGCATGGCTAGGTGGGCCATGGCTAGTGTAGATCTGAGTCCTTTTATAGAGGAGGAACCACAACCAGACTTAGTCCTCAGCTCAGCAGTCTTCCCTCCAGCCAGCCTGTTCTGGAAAGAAATGTTGGTTTCTCTCACTTTCTCCATCACAGTGGTGAGAAGATACAGGTGTGAGAAGCTAAACCGTCACCACAGTAGAAATGTGTGGAGTGGGATTGTGATGCTTTTTCAGCATGAATTATTCTCTGGCTCCTACGAGAGGAACAAAAGCATGGATACAACTGAAGGAAGCCGAGACATAGGTCGGGAGACACAGAACCAGACCACAGCAAAAACAAGAAACAGGGAGGGACCAGCCAGAAAGGCTGGGCAGTTTGAACACAAAGACTCTCTGGAAGGTTCTCTACCTCGGGTTCAGGTCCTAGAGGGCAGGCTACTGCCAACTACAGAACTTCAGGAAAAATTGAGCAATTTGAGGCAGAGGTACCAGGGCCAGTTCCTAAAGTGTGGGCTTGGGTGTAGCCCCAGAAAGATGGGAGTTACCTGAGCATGAGTTCCAGGTGGCTAAGGGAAGGCTTAATTAGGGTCCCTGACTGTATGGCCTTCTGAAGAAGCAAATACAAATTCAAGGGCAGGATGCTCTTGATGAGAATCCTGTCTCCACCCCCACTGCTTACATTGATCTCTGCCACATTCAAGTTACAGTTTAGAGTCCCCTCACAGGTGGTCTAGCCATTTCCTGCCTCCTCCCCATATCCCTCATCTAGTGGCACACAAAGCCAGACAGAAGAGACCAAAAGTAACTGAAGAGGACAATTTCTCACATACGACGTTATTGTGACCACTCACAAGCTCCAGGTATGGGAACATCAGAGAGGACCCATAGTGCACTTCCCACAGTCCTTGACCCTGCATTTCACTTCACTAGGATTTATAGCACTAGTTAAGGGCCAGCCAGTTAGTACTGTAGATGCCTACATTGGGCATCTAGAAGGTCCATATTCAGTAACAGCCATACTACCATGGTTGCAAGCTTCCACTTACACCAGCTCCCTCTCATTCATCCACTCATTCAGAATTTACTAAGTACTCCCAGAGATTCTTCCTGGACTCTTCTTCATGGATCCTGCTCATCTTCAGCAGGTGCAGCTACTTACCTGCATGGGGATTATCCCAGCAATGAGACGCCTTGCGTAGGCCCAAGAATGCTGAGGGGAAAAAGTAGAGAAACTCCAGCCACTTCCCCTTGAGAGTTTTCTGTGGCTAGGCCATTCCCTAGGCAGGCTAGAGCACAGCCACATGCCTTGGATCCAGGGCACTGAGGTTGCCCACCATTTCCTTCAGTTCCTCCAGGAACTACTTTAGAACAGAGAAGAGTCAAGCAGGGGTCTGCTGGAGGGTTCAGGAGTAGCGCACACTTCTAGGTAACTGTCCTGGCAAGTGCATGGCTACGTTCCTTACTCACCACACTGGGGTGGGGGGAATTCAACATCTTCATATCCGCGCATACAGGTCACTACATGCTTGGAAGTGGTGGCAACATGTCTTAGAGGTTGACCTCCTTAGGTAACCCAGCATGTCAGCAGAGGCATGCACTGATGATCCCCAGGGGACTGGCTGGCAAAGAGATGCTGTTTGCTTACTCCTGGGTGGGACAGGGCAAGCTGACACCTATTCTTGTTCAGAAGGGACCCTGGATCCCCAAAGCACTCCTTGGGTCCTTTCCCAAAGGATCTGTGTCACATGAGTGAGTGTGAGGTGCCCAGGCTGTCTCTGACAGGCCTCGTTGTGGGGCAGCATGTCATTCCTTGCCTGTGCATGGCTGTGCGGAACCAAATAGGTGTGGGAAGGTTGTGCTTGGCACACTGAAGGCTCTATCTATCTAAGAATGTGTCTAATGTGCTCACCTGCACGTGGGATATTTGGACTGTGACTGTGTGACTGTTGGAAAGAACAAGACATGTTTCTGGGAGGTGACAGTCTTAGCAAGTGTGTGTTTGTGAGTTCTGCTTTCCTATTCTCCCCTGAGCACACTCAGAGGTCCAGCCTTCGTGAGCAGATCACAGCCCAGCTCTGTCCTGCACACACTTTTAATTAATTTGGTGCTTTCTTGTCAAGAAGACAAGCTATTTGCTTCCAGAGGATCAGATGGTGATGGATGAAATATAGGGAATAATTAAATTAGCAGTGTAATGGTGGTGCAAGCCTCAATTAAAAAAAATATTTCCATTGTCATAAAGTCTAGCCATAAATTTTAGGAGCCTTGCATTCTGGTAGTCTGCCGTGCTCGGCAGTTAGACAGCTACTCTGTGGACATGGGTTCGGACCAGAACAGGACTGGGCTGACTGACAAGAACCACCAGTGCTGGCACTTTGAAACGCCCCCTCCCTCTACGCCACACCCAGTTCTCTGTCTTGCGATATCTGGACATGACAAGAGTCCGTCTAAGCCTCATTTTGCATCAGCCTCATGTTTCAGGTGTGCTTCCAGTTGTCAGCCTTATTGATCTCTCTCAAACTTTGTGTTTCTTCTCACTTTAAACCGACCATCAAGAACTAGAAGTGGGGTGCCCCCCTGTCCTGGAGGTGCTGGGTGAAGGATGCTGAGAGCCCCAGATGTCCTCATACTGTCCATCAAGAGGCAGCCACGGTGCCTGGATCATAGAAGTACCCAGAAAAATCCTGGAGAATGATGAGCTGGCAAAATGGCCCAAGAGTCCCTACAGGGTGCCAGGCAAGGTCTCCTGGACAAAAGGATCCATGCAAGGGGACAAGGGCTGAACAGCTCCAGGCAGAAGTAAAGGGTTGGGACTTCAGACAAGGAAGGTGACAGGGTGGAATGGGGGTGAGCTTGTGCTTGGAGGTGTCCTCATTGCACCCTGAAAAAGCACTGAGAAGTACTGTGCCTCCCTCCTACTAGCACTTACTATGATAACTGCTCCTTGTGCAGCCCATTATGCTAATGAGTTACAGAGGCAGACCTCAAAGGGCTTGGCGGCTGCAGCCTCTGGCTCCTTAGGAAATGAGAGGGTCTGCAACCGGAAAGTGGAGCAGGAATAATGCTGGGGTTAAATACAGGCCAGACCATCTCTGGTACTCAGAAGGGGGTAAGGAATGGGGAAGGGGTTAGGAAGAAGTGAAGGAAGGTGAAGAAGAAAGAGTAGGAAGAGGAAGGAAGAAGAGGCAGAAGCCGTCAAGTGGCCTGTTTGAGAAGGGACAATATTCCTCCCTCAGTCCCTATCTCCTTTTATGGGACCTCTGGTACCCTGTGATCAAGTCTGATTAATGTATTGCATGAGCATTGACCCCACATCCTCATCCTGCATCCCCCTTCAGAGAAGCCGTTCTTGTACTTCAGAGAGGTCCCTCCTTTTCTCTCCCTTCAACTGGCTTCAGGGGGAAAAAAAAGACCTATCTAAGGCACACTACAGTATTAGCCACAGGCAGGGGTGTCACCTCAAGGCAAGGACAATGACAGGGAAGACACCTGCCGAGCATTGAGCATCGTCCATGGTACGAATGGAGGAAGGTCTGGATTGATTCCATGGAGAAAGGTGACTTCCCCAGGAGTCCAGCCTAGCACAAGGCTGAGTCACCTCAACTTTTGAGATAATACTTCCTTTCCTATGGTTCCTTCCCTGGGCCTTGGGTTTGAGTTTTGGGGAGCCAGGGACAGCTTCAAATCCTACTGGAATCAGAGCTAGAAGAAACTAGAAAAGAAGCTAGAAGATAGAAAACTAGCTAGAAGATAGAAAAGAGGTGGCTTACTGAGAAGGGTCCACCCTGCAAGGAGACCCAAGACAGGGAAGAACCCAAGCCTTGGAAAACCCCAGATGGACTCTTCTACCAGCCTCCCCAAACCAGCAAAGGTCCAGAGGCACTGAATTCAGAGTCTCTGTTTGCTCAAAGAGAAAGAGAAGCTGAATCCAGTCCTCTGAGGAGTGGCTGCTGGCATGCAAGGACCTGCCTCAGCCTTGGGTTCAGTACCAGGGAGCCCAAACGGGCAATCTGGAATAACCCTGCTGTGCCCATGGAATTGAGGAGGAGGAGGAGGAGGCAGAGGAGGACAGCCTCCTGGGTCTCTGCTAACAAGATTTGGGCACAAAATAAAACAGTGTCCAAGGCTATCAGAATCTGCACCTTGAGCGAGGATCAAAGAGCATGCTCCCAGCTGAGACCAACAGGACCCAGGAGCCTACAGCCCTGGGCTCAGCCCTGGGCATGCATTACACTGATACCACCACTTGGACTAGACCCCAGAAAGCCCCAGGACTGGATAAGAGGCATAGTGAACTTTTTTTTTTCTGCTGGTGGCTTCTTCTTCAGGTCACTGAGAGTACAAACGTATTCTATAGGAGGCGATAAGCAGTTTCAATGCAAGGAGAACTCACAGCATCGAGTTTCGCACACACCCCGCGGTATAAGAATGAAGCAAGGAGATGAGTGGTTAGTCAAGGACGGCTTCTCCCAAACCCTAGAGGGGAAACAATTTAGGAAACAAGAAACTATTTAGGACCATAACAGTTAAAGATTATGGAGACAAGGGCTGAATTGCACCTAGGTGCGTTTTCTTTATGGCCTTGTTTTATCAGACTCCCCAATCTCTCCTTTAATGGCACCGTGTTCAAGTTAATTTAATTCAATCAAAAGTTCTATTTTGACTTTTTCTAGGGATAATTAGTGGGGAAGCATGTGTTCCCTCTCTCCTTTAATGGCCTCATCTTCTACACTGTCTCTAGCTCTGGGTGGCTCAGTCGTCATCGCCGTAGTGACCTCCCCTTCAGCCCTTAGACCATGCATGCTTCCTGAGGACAGGTGTCTCTCCAGCACGGCCTTCCTTTAGGCCTGCAAGGAAGAAACCGGACTTCTGCTATAACTTTTCCTTTACCTCCACCTACTGCAGACCTAGTGCACGTGCTGTTTCCCAAGAGTCACTCCTCATCCCAATACACTACAGCCCAGGGCAAGGTGTTAAAGCTTGTTGTGGTCCCCATAACTCGCTCTTGCTGTGGGGACTCTCCCTCAGCCACATGTCCCTTCTCCTTCCTACCTTGAATCCTCTGTTTCTTTGTATATTTGGGTTTCTATTTTCAGCCTGTGGAGGACCCATCCCTTAACATGGGCACGCACACTTGCTATAAATTCTTATTTGCCCCATACTCATCTCCCTCCCCTCCTTTGAGTCAGTTATTACTTCCTCTTAACTTCCAGAACACTCAATTTCAACATGCACCACAATACCTTTGTACATCTGTATGTCTTACTTTGTGATCAGATCCACTTCGTGAGGGCTAAACTGGAGGGGCAAAATATCCATGGGACATAAAAGCAGGTAAATCAAACAAATAGAAAAGTGAGAAAGGTAAATACATTCACTTATGGTCTGGGGACAAAAAACAAGGGGGGGGGGGTTGCACACTCAAGGACATATCACCACCTTGTGGTCATATTTAGAATTGCAAGTATAATTTATTGTGATTAAATGAACTCCTAAATCTAAATCTAACTTCTAAAGAAGCATTAAAGGACACATTTGAACACTATGAATATAGTAGCTGAAAATAATATGCTGGCCACTCTTCAGGTTGGTGTCAATGTTAATTATGTTAATGGGCATAGAAACTTTGGAAAATATTTCTGATATGTATATATAGAAAACAGACCAAACATATGTTCCCTGCCAGGTATTGTGGAGAAGGCTCCCTGTGTAGCTGTGAAAAAAAGATTCACATATGAAGCAATTATAGAAACAAAACTCGATGTGTGACATATTGTCATAGAAACAGGATTGTGATGAGGATGCCAGAGATGGCTCCCTGCACAGGGCAGCATTTGAAGATGCATCCCATTAGACTAAAGTCAGTCCGCAGGGGGTACCATGGCTTGGGGAGACAGAAGGTGACATGCTGGCCTGCTGCTGAAAAGCCTGTTTGTAGGAGGTGTGAACTAGCTAGAGGTGGGGGCTATCAGCCAACAGCAACCCTCCTTCCTGAAGGTCCCTTGATGCTAACACACCATAGCCCAAGCTAGAGGAGATCATATTGTCCTCACATCGCAGACCAGGCCCGTTTGTTTACAGATGCAAAAAAGGATTGGAGATGGGGCTGACATAGCAGACCTGAAATACATGGTCCCGTACTTATCAGTGAGCTTACTGGAGACATGTGAACCCTTGGGATCACAGGTCACCTGTGTGAAGGAAAGGAAGCAAGGACCAAACCAACCAGAAGATGCTCCTTAGCCCTCCCTGTCCCCAAAGGTGCCCATGACTGAGGGGCAGAACAGTGGACAGCGCCCAGTCCAAGCGCCCCACATTGCTGCCCATGTATCTCTCCCTGTTCTGGGCTTGTGATGGCAGCCCTCCCTGCCATCACACTGCACCAATAGACACAAGCTTCTGTGACCATGGGGCCCAGAGGCCAGTGTCCTATTGCTGTCTTGACATGACTGACCCTGCAAAGCAAGATACCTCAGGTTCCTCCACCGCAGACTGGCTGGGTCCCTGCTCCCTCGTCTGGAGACGCCTGTAACCCCTTCCCATTATACCCCACCTGCAGCCTCCCTTCCCAGTCCCCTTCCCAAGCCCTAAAGCTTCCCTCTCCAGGGCTGAGGCCAGCCTGAAGACAGATATTAATGTGCAAATTAGCACAACCCGACTGGGTCCAGATTGCCACTTAGAATTTGCATATTAATAAATGTTTTTGTGACAGCATTTAGCAGCTCAGGAAGTACAGAGCCTCCCCTCCCCCATCCCATAAATGAGATAACCAGACTGGGGAAGCCAAAATGGGCCCCCTCCCACCGACCAACCCGCGTGCTTCCTTCCATCAGTCAGTCCATCTATCTCTCTGTCACCCCTCCTCCTCCCCCTCCCTCGTGGAGCATCTCTGCCCCATCCCACAGTAAGCGTTGGAGGAGGAAAGGCAAAGGAGCAAGCTCAGCACAACAGGACTCCAAGAGCAAGTCAGTGCCTTGTGTAAGGGGAGGAAGAGGCAGAGCCTGCTGGGCCTCTGGGCAGGCCAGACTCAAGGGGTTAGGGACAGCTCAAGGTTTCTGTGATGCTTGAAGCCTGTCACCTGCCTAGCCAGCAAGGCGGGGCTTAGGGGACTGTTATGTCAGGAGTCCTACCTTGTTGTGGGTCTTGGTGGTGACTTGTACGGTACATCACATTTCTTTGGGCCTCTATTTCCTCTTCTGTGAAACATGACAAGTCAGAACCAAACAGGAGGATGAATTGGACTGTGCTTTGTAAAAGCAAGGAATGGTTTACAGATGCTACATGGCGTCTGGCTGAGGAGGGAAAGTCCTAGGGCTATATATTACAGACGTCTGTATTAGACATGAGCCATCTGGAGATTGAGGAGAATGTAGGGTAGAGTTTTCAGCTGGCTGTAGATTGTCTCCTTCAAGCATCAAAACTTTTAAACATTCATTTTAACTGCCATTAGGGAACATCTTCCTGAAATACGGTCCAAATTCACTGCTGTTCTTTAGCATGATAACCTGACACCCAGGGGCGTTCTCAAGCAAGTAGTACTGTCCAAAATGCCTGAAAGCAAGATCACCGTTTGCCCCTGCCATTTCCCCAGCCTGACTCCTGGAGTTCTTATGGCAACTGCCCTCTTGCCTGCCTTGTATTGGTCTCTCGACCCTTCTGATGAAATCAGTAGCCAGGCACCTCAGATGACAGATACTAGAACAACTCAGCTTTGCCGGGTCGCTCAGGAGTGTGTGGATACCAAGCTTCACCTGGGTACCAGATCCTGGGTCCAGGTTTCTATGGAGGGGAGCGTGATGCCAGCCCTGTTTGTAAAGCAGCAGTTAACAGCCCTAGAGTGGGCTTTCCATGAGCAAAGTACACCAGAGTTTCAGTGCACAGACCGTAAACATTTTACATTTGTTGAATCAATGAAGGGATTAATAAGCCTTGCGGGCCTTTCTGACCTACTTCCTGGTTCCGTGTTGAGCTGTGTTCTAGAAAGAGACTTCTTGCTTCCTAGTTCTCTCATAGATGAAGAAGGCATTACTCACACATGTGTGTGCACACGTGTGGATTCACCCACCTCTGCCTGCTTACGGTGAAGAAGCAGGACCCAGAAAGCAGCGAGCCAGCTGCTGTGGCCTTCTCTCCCTACCCTGGGAATGAGTGCTAGGTACAGGATCAGGAGCCTGGGTTTGTTTATGCGCAGCAGACTCAGTTACAGACCAGTTGTGAGGCTGGGGTGAAGCAAGTCTGAGTCTCCCAGATCCTCCAGGGGCCTCTTGCCAAGAAAGGCAGGACAAGAGAGTGGTGAGACCCAGCCCGCATGGGCTCCACTCCTGTTGCCAGATGTTGACGTCTAGACCTCAGAGTTCTCATCTGCCAAATGGGGAGGTGCCTGTGCCCTTCTCACCATTAGGAAAGTGATCTGTGTGAGCAGATGCCCGGACTTTAAAACACTATGTGTCATTTAGTAAGTTCTAAGTCAGCATTTGTTGAGCTTTTTTTATTATTTAATTTTTGTTTATTATACTACACTGCACATCTTAATTAGCATACCCCTGTTCTTATTCTTTTGGGGTTTTGATGGCAAATGTTGAACCCAGGGTCGTGTACATGTTAAGTGCATATACTGCTGCTGAACCCACCTCTCACCTCTCTGTCTTACTCTTAGAATACATTTTATTCTGAATATTCACGGTAAACAGCAACTGCTAGAAGGTGCATATGCACGTAGCAAATGGGAAAATGCACATATCCAGTGTGTCACACAGTCATCCATTTTCCTCCCTGTGGCAGGATCCGCTATAATTACTCATTCAGCAGGAACTCCTGACTGTAATCCACCGATGTTAACTCGGGTCTTTTCATGTTTTCTACTTTTTCTCTTTGGCTTCCTTACCGGGTTGATTTAGGGAACCACAGGATGTGCTTAAGGAGTGGGCTGGAGGCTCCTTGTAGGCCTGAAGCACACAAGGCCTCCTTAAAGCTCCCCTGCATGGTTGCTTCTCCCATCCAGTTCCCAGTAGACCCATTAGTGAGTACCAGTCAGAGTTCTTAGTGAGGAAGAACCAGGATGAGCCTGGGACAGGACAGGGCCTTGCTGTGAATGCCCCGAAGATTCAGAAATCAAGACAGGCAGGAGGGTGTGCTGGAGAGCAACAGTCACCTGAGTGAGTCACCCAGGAGGGTCTCTGCAATCAGATCTGAGACATCCTCTAAGCTTATCCTGAATCCTCCATCATCCACACCATGTGCTGGGTGGTGAGAAGAGTGGGAAGGGACAGAGGGTACCACCCTGACACCCAAAACCCCATTCCATCCCAGAGCTGGATTCCCTCCCACCTCCCCCTGTAAAGTAGTGTTCGTATGATATATGCAGTCCTTACCCCAGGACACTTGTAAAGCTCCCACCTAAGTGAACCCATAGGCCCTCCAAAGCACCTGATTGGTAGGGTATAGCCTCAGCAGTTCAGAAGCTCAGAATTCAGAGCTAAGGGCCTGAGATAAATCCAGCCACACTTCAGTGCTCACCTTAGAGAGTGCCTCCTCCAGGTAGCCTTCAGATTTTGTGACATAATTGTCTATATTCTTCATTCTAATGTGGCTCTCTGAGGAAGGTATGCTTGGTTCCAGAATGAATACAGGGCCTGGATCAACTATGCCCTCGATACTGATGGATAGACAGACAGTTGGTCATGAATGAATGATAGATGGTAGATGAAGAGATAGATAGAGGATGATGAATGGATGGTGGATTGAGAGATGGGTGGTAGGGCAGATGGATGAAAAAGTGGATGAATGGGTAGATGGATCATGAATGAATTATAGATAGTAGATAAATGTATGGAAGGATGGGTGGTAGATGATAGATAGACAAATGAATGGGTGAATGATTGATTATGGGTGAATGGATAAATAAAGAGATTCATAGTGAATGGGTGGATAAGTGGCAGATGAATGGTGCAGGAATAGATCATGGAGGGATGGGTGCTTGATGGGAGAAATGATAGTTGGAGGAAGGGGGGAATGGCAGATGGATGGATGGAGAGATGGATGGTAGGTGGATAGATGAAGGAATGGATAGTAGATATATAAATTGATGGATGGGTGGTAAATGCATAGATTGTAGATAGATGGATAGGTGGTGGATGGATGGGAGGTAGGTGGATGGATGGATGGTTGGTGGGCGGGAGGTAGATAGATAAATGGAGGTATATGGTTGATAAGTCACTTGTAGCAGAGTGGCAGAAGCAGCAGAGACCAGGGTGTAGAGGAAGACAGGAATGTGGCCTGACCAGGGACACCTTGGGGACAGGATTGGAGAGAAGAATGAGGAGAGAGCTTGCACACAGACTTTCATCCCAGGAGAGAAGACCATGTTATGTGGGCTCTAGGAATGGCAGATACTCAGGGGGGTGGTACAAATGAAATGGGAAGTTGAAATGAGAAAAGACCATTTCATGTGGGCTCTGAGGGTGGCAGATGCTTCCCAGCGGGATGGTGCAGCTGAAAGGAAGAGCTGAGTGGTGTTCGTGGGGTGAAAAAGAATGACAGCCAGTCCAAGAGGAAGGCAAGGCAGAGAGCATCTCTCTGCTTCTCCACAATCTTTGGAACTTTTGGAGGGCCAGTCCTTCACTCTAACCCTTGGGTAAGTTGAAGGAAGGACTCAGCAGGAGACTTGAGGCCACAAGCTGAGAAGAGCATCAAATCCAGCAGTGGTTCTATGTAAAATGGGACCTAAGCATCCCAAATGCACATGTCCCCAGAACTCACTGTGACTGAGTGAGAAGGTGAACGATAGTCTGAGAATAAGAGGCTCCTGATAACTAGACATTGACTACACACCTCTGTCCCTCTCCGGCACGATATACCATGTGCCTATATGAGAGATGCAGGGAAGGACCAGCAGTGGCCACCAGATTGCTCAGGAACTCAAGAAGGTTCTCAGGAGAAACCTTCCCAGCTCTGCTCACATCCCTACACAAGCAATAGATCCTTCCCTGAGTCTGGCCTCTCCCTTCCTTGATACCTTATGAGTGGAGAAGCCGAAGGAACCCTGTTTGTGGTATAGAAAGAGGGTCTTAGAATTTCTTAGATGTTTTCTGGGGTAAGGAGACATTGAAGGACTTTTCTAGCTTCCCTGGGATCCCAGATCTTGCTGGCTCATTCACAAGCAAAGGACTGTACTTTTTCTCCCCCATGGCCTCTTATTTGCGATGCCAGAGCTGGCCATTATGGAGGTGATTAAATTTAAAGACGCTGCAGTAAACTCCAGGCTACAAAAGGCAGCCAGCGTCATTAACACGTAATTGGAAGCTAAGCTTAATGAGGTAAGAGACAAAAAAAAAAAAAATAAGACCACAACCCAACTAGGGGGCAGCCCCACCTCAGCTTACACACTTTCTCAATAACCCAGCCATTGGCTTGGAGTAAGAGAGGGAATCATAAAAGCCATCAGGGCCAAAGAGTGGCGACAGCCCTACCCTGTAGCCCTCCTCTACCCATTCCTCCGTCGAGCTGCCCAATTCAGTGCAGTTTCGGAGCACCCACTAGGTCCCCTCCCCCCACCATGAGGCCCTGGGAAGACTAGGTGGACAGGAGGGTGGGGCCAGCCTGCAGGAGGCAGAATAGAGCCGAGGAGCCCAGGCGGGGTGTGAGAACTGGGTGGGCTGCTGGTGAGATGCCCGGACAGGCAGAAAGGGAACTGCAGAAGAGGGGGACCTATCAGCCCCCTGCCTAAAAGGCCAATTGGCACTGTGAATGTAGGAGCTCAACGCTGGCAGGCTGGGCCCATCCTGGCTTCTCTTTGGGAGAAGGTGCATCCCTCAGCTGCTCCCTGCCATAGGATCCCAGACACACCCTGCTGTGACTGGCATAAGCCTCTCCACCCAAAGCTCTTTTCCCAGCATTTGTGGGGTTTTACTTTTTTTAAAAAAAAAGTAATAATAAAGCTAAAAAATAAAGGCCTGGCTCACCCCCAAGCGCCATTTCCCTTTAATTTGGGGTTTATAATATATATGTGTTTACTTCCCCGCAATGAACGCTTCCGCGGGACTTGCTCGGTGCGGCTCGAGAAGCGGCTGATTTATTTCCTCTCGAGAAGCTCCGAGAAGAATGCGGCTGTTAACAACAACAATCCCGCCCATCTTACAGCACTCTCTGCTTTTCGAGGCATTTTAAAATCCATTATCCTATTTAATAGAATTGTAGACTCGCAGGGAATTTGTAAAGTCTGGGGAATTTGTCCCTGGCCACCCCTGTGGCCCTCTCTGACTCTGCCTCTTCCCTGGGCTCCTGGCTCCTCCAGTCAGGAGGCCCAGCCTGTCAGAGCCCCTGGGGGCCAACCCCCACCTCCATCCACCCTAGCAACCAGCAAGGAATGGGGAGAGGAGAGGATAGCAGCCTTCTGCCCCGGCCTGACACAGCTGGGGGAGTGGGAGGTGGTGTCTAGTTTAAGGTAGTCTGGAACAGACTTAAGGGCTCCCTTCTGCCTTTTTTCTCTTTACTCCTCCATACTTCCTGTTTCCTCCCCCTCCCCTAGGTCACCCTCATCCCACCCAGTAATATACCCAGCTGAAGGCAAATAGTATTAAACCCAAGGGGCTGACTAGCTTCTAAATAAACTGACCTTCCATAGAGCCCTACTAGAACTTGCCCACCAGCACAAACTGATCTTTAGGCCAGGGAGAAATGGAGCCTGCCCTTCCCCTATATTCCAAGTGAACCAGAGAAGCCTTCAGCAGCTTTTCAACCAAGGTGAGGCCAGCCCCCAAGACTGCTGTTCTCTACCGAGAGCCCCAAACTCTGGGAAATCATTAAGTCCTGGCAAAACAGAAATGGTATCAGGGTGTGGCAGCCAGGATTCTCCATCCCCCACCAGTGAAACCAGGAAGCATTGAAGGTCAGAGGAAGGCTCAACTGAGGCCAGAGTTGGAGAACTGAGGGACACACTTGGGAGAGACAGGTTGCCTCGGGGAAAGTGGTGGAAATAGAGTAGACATTTCCAAGTATAGCAGGGCGGGGCCTGGGCTACAGAGGGGTCCACACTAAAGAAAGGACAGCCAGGCTGGAGGGGGCCTTGAGGAAGGAGAACTGAGTATGGGATGAGGACTAGAGAGCTTCAGAAGCCCTTGAAACGTAGGTGGCCTGGAGACATTGTAGATCGCTCTTGCTATCAAGGAAAAGGTTGGGCTCATTATCGTCCCTATAAGGAAGGGCTGAGGATGGCATGAAAGAAAAGAGGTGGGGGCAGCCCAGATGGGCACCTCAGGTGCCTTCCTCATTAAGACACCCGTTTCTGCTCCCAAGGAACCTGCCCACCAGCTTCTGCTCAGTAAAGAAAATTGATTACTTTCCATTGCAATTAACATCTGGTCC
>CABHPH010158845.1:0-22776 GCA_902168325.1 Peromyscus nudipes | reverse complement strand
TCCTGGATCTCACTCTGTAGACCAGGGTGGCCTCGAACTCACAGAGATCCGCCTGCCTCTGCCTCCCAAATGCTGGGATTAAAGGCATGTGCCACCACCGCCCGGCCCTTGACATACTTTTAATCCCAGGACTCAAGAGGCAAACAGGTGGAGCTCTGTGGGTTTGGGGCCAGCCAGGCCTACATAGTGAGACCCTGTCTCAAAACAAAACCCAAATCTTAGTTGTAGAAGAGTTGGTCAGTACAGACAAGTTAAAAAAGATGACAGTAATCCCGCTGGAGATAAACACTTGATGCCACTCACTCTGTGATCCTCAGACATGTTCACTGTCTGCAGGACATCAGGAGCTAGAGAAGCGTGAGTAACATTCTAGGTTTTCTTTGCACAAAGGTAGAGCATGCTGAGTGTGTGGAACATGCTGTTTTAATTTAGCACTATATCATCGGCATCTTCCTCTGCCAACAAGTAGAGAAATAGCCCTTTAATAAGGATGTCTGGTGCTCCATTTTACAGTCTTATTATAATTAAATAATTATGTGTGTCTTCATTTCTTTTGGACAAATTCTCAAAAGTGGAATTGTTATATTTTTACTATCTCCTTTATTCAACACTATTAAACTGTGTACAGCTTTCTTCTTCTCTTTTCTGGCTTGCGTTCTTTGGTACTTTGGCCTTCTTGACTCTTTACCTAAAGCTCTCCTCCACATACGGTTGCTTGTCCGCCTGGTGGTTGGCCAACCTCCATATCAGCTTACTCAGGGGCATGGCTTTTTCCCTTCTCCATTCTTTTGTGGACAGCTGCTGAGATTTACAACTTCCTGCCTTGGCGTTTTTCTTTAAATACACAAATAAAATTGTCTTTGAACCTCAAAAACCCAAACAACAAGAAAACCCAAGTACCAGTTGTAGGAGTGTGAATCCTGAATTGACACATAGAATTCGTGCTGAGGATTAAGACATAGTTGTTCTTTGTCTTGAACCTTATGTTGCCATTTTTTGAATTCATGTGAAATCTTGTATTGCCAGTTAGTATTTGTTATTTTGTGTTCCTACTCAGAGTTAAAGTGCCCATTTTTCTCCACTGTAATCTATGTAGGCCAGTGCTCCGTATTATATATGTTTTAATTAAAATTCTTTAAATTTACATAGAGTACCCAGCACTTGGGAGGCAAAAGCAGACCGATCTCTGAATTTGAGGCCAATATGGTCTGGCCTACATAGTGAGTTCAGGACAGCCAGAGCTACATAGAGAGAACCTGTCTTGGGGGGAAAAAGGAGGAGGAGGAAGAGGAGGAGGAGGAGAAGAAGAAGAAGAGGAGAGAAATTACGTAGAGTAGATTTTCTTTGTCGTATATTCTGTGAGTTCTGTCTGACACATACACTGAATCCTGAAACAGTCAAGCCTCTTGTTTTGTTCCCTTGTAGTTGAACTCACCTCATTTGGTAGCTGTTTAATTCTCGTTCTTTTGATGTCCTCTACTAAAGAGCATTGTGTACATACAGCAATAGTATATAGTCCTCCGACCTGTTTCCCGCCTACTGTGCATTAGTATATGCCTTTTTTATCATTGACAATTTTCCCTTGTGTGGATGTGCTAGTCTATCCATTTACCTGCCAAAGGATGGTTGAATTGCTGCCAGTTTTTGGCAATTACAAATAGAGCTGCTACAGACATCTGTTGACAGGATTGTGGGTGAGCATACATTTTCATTTTTTCTAAGTAAATATATGATCCAAATGGTAAGCATATGTTTAGTTTTATAATTAATTGCCAAACCATTTTCCAAAGAGGCTTTATCATTTTGCATTCTTTGCATTAGTGTGTGAGAATTTTTGTCTGAGCTGTAAGCTAGCACATGGTGGTGTTTTCAGCCATCCTAATTGGTCTGTGTAATGGAATTGCATTGTAGTTCTCCAGTGACCAGTGGTGGATGCATGGTTTTTGATGAAGTATCCATTTTTAATCTTTCTCTGTGTATGTGTGTGCCCTGGTGCACAAGTGGCGGTCAGAGGACAGCCTTGGGTGTCAGTTCTTACTTTCTGCCTTGTCTGAGACAGAGTTTCCTGTTGGCTGCTGCCTAGGACAGGCTGCTTAGCCCAGGAAGTCTATCTGCTTCCCATCTCGGAGTGCCAAGGCTACAGATACACTGCCATGCCACCTTTTCCTGGGTTCTGGGGATCCAGACTCAGGTCCTTACACTTGCATAGTATATACTTTACCCACTGAGACATTTTCCCAGTCCTTAATGCCTTTCTAGCCTGGGGTTTGTTGCGTGGGCTAGGCTGTCAAACCTCAGGGGTCTGCCAGTTTCTGCTTCACCAGTTTTGGGATAAGGAATGTGTAACGCTGTGCTTAATTTCTTGTTAGTCTACACATGGGCTCTAAGGATTAAACCCAGAACAATCACTTTATTGACTGAACCGTCTTCCCATCCCATATGATCCATATCTGTTTAACTTTATAAAAAGATGTATTTTTTTGGGTTGGGGATTTAGCTCAGTGGTAGAGTGCTTGCCTAGCAAGCACAAGGCCCTGGGTTCAATCCTCAGCTCAAAAAAAAAAGATGTATTTTTATGTCGTATGTATATATGAGTGCCTACATGAATGTATGTGCTTCTTATGGGTACTGGTGTCAGCAGAGGCCAGAGAGCATTGGATCCCCTGAAACTGAAGTTATAGGTGGGTGTGAGCTACAGCATAGGAGATACATACACACACACACACACACACACACACACACACACACACACACACATATACATATAGATAGATAGATAACATGGGAGCTAAACCTAGGTAGGTCCTTTGCAAGGGCAGTAAATGCTCTTAACTGCTGAACCATCTCCCCAGCCCCCTTATTTAACTTTATATAAAGGGTTAGGTCCAGATTTAATTCATTTGTGGGATGTAGGTGTCTATTGTCCCATTACTGAAAATCACGTGACTATGTACATGAGACTGCTTTGAAACATTAGGTTGTTCCATTGTTTGTCTTTGCCAGTATCCACTGCCTTCTGCCACTGTCTTTTTGGTTTTTTGTAGCCCTAGCTTTCATGGAATTTGCTATGTAGAGCAGGTTGACCTCAAACTTAAAGAGATCTATCTGCCTCTGCTTGGATTAAGGGCACATACTACCATGCTCTGGGCCTCAGTACACACTGTATTTACCACTGCAACCACAGAATAAGTCCTATCAGGCAGCATGAGTCCTCCAGTCTTGTTCTTCATGAGTTGTTTTGGGTAGTCTGTTTATCATTATGTACAGTACCACTAGAAACTTCATGGAAATTTTGTTGAATTTATAGACCAATTTGAGGATGTTATTTAAAAATATTGAGTCCTCCAATCCAATACGGTCTTTACATTCTTTTTATTATTAAATTTTTTCATCCATTCCACACACCAGCCACAGTTTCCCCTCCCTCCTCTCCTTCTGCTCCTCTCCCACACCTCCCATCCACCACCACTCCATGCACTCCCCCTCCATTCTGAAAGGGGCAGGCCTCCCATGGGAGTCAACAAAGCATGGCATATCAAGTTGAGCCAGGACCAAACTCCTCCCCCTGCATCAGGGCCTGGCGAAGCATCTCAGCATGGGGAATAGGCTCCCCAGCTGTCAGTCCAGAGTCCATGAGCTCCCACTAGCTCAGGTCAGCTGTTTCTGTGGGTGCCCCCACCATGATCCTGACACACACACACACACACACACACACACACACACCCGCTCGTACAGTCCCTCCTCCCTCTCTTCAGCAGGACTCCCAGAGCTCACTCAGCCCAGTGCGTCTGCTTCTATCAGTCACTGGATGAAGGCTCTCTGATAACAATTGGGGTTTTCACCAATCTGATTACGGGAGAAGGCTAGTTCAGGCATCCTCTCCACTATTGCTAGAAATCTTAGCTGGGGTCATCCTTGTGGACTCCTGGTAGCCTCCCCGGCACCAGGCCTCTCTCTAGCCCCAAAATGCCACCCCCCATCAAGATTTCTTTTATTTTTTTTTAATTTTTATTTTTTTTACATTTTCTTTTATTACATTTTGTTTTAATGTGGTTTGGAGACTTTTTTTTTTGTTTTAAATACTTTATCACTAAGAATTTCAGCATTTTGTAGTTTTTAGCGTATAGGTCCTAGATATATTTTGTTAGACTTACACCTACATTTGTTTGTTTTATTTTCAGTGCTAAACAAACAGTTCAATCCAACTGTTTGTTGTTGGTAGAGACACTTGAGTTTTATCTGTTAACTCTGTATTCAGTGCCACCAAACTCAGTTTTGTTGCCTCTGGGAACTTTGGGGACTGCTTTTTTAAAGTTTGCTAATTGACAGATAAAGCTGGTATATCATTATTAATTGTCTCACTTCTTTGATTAATGAAGAGAATAGAGATCTTCTACACGACCCTAGGAGAGTAGGAGAGTGTTACTCTATTGTGAATTATATTTGTGAATTTGCTACGTAGAGCAGGTTGGCCTCGAACTTACAGAGATCTCTCTGCCTCTGGTTTCCATTTTTCTTGGCTTTTTGCAAGTTTTCTGTTTATTGTCTTTCAAGTTTGTGTGTGATGATTTGGGGGACACAGAGGGTTTTATCTGTTTGTCTTCTCTTTTTAGTTTTTGAATGGCCAGAGCTTTGATACTGTTTTTAGCCTTGGCTATCATGCCTAGAAAGGCCTAGGAGTACACGTTCTAGAATTTGTTTTTGTCATGTCAGTGCTTATGTGGTATTTAAATGAAATAAAACTCATTTGACTGGTCTTGACTACACTTGGATTCACCTGAGGTTTTTTTATCCCCAGCCTGTGTTAGCCCTTCCTCCCCCCACCCCCATCCTTGTGCTGAGGAGTCCTGACATCCATGGTGCAGCTGTGTGAGACCTGAACACTGAGCCGGAGACAGAGCAATGTCTCTTTTTTCATTAGGATAAAACAAAATCTGCTGTAAATAGTATTTGATTCAACGGTGGCTTGTGGACAACTCCAGACAGTTAGGGCTGCTTCCCTCTTTTAAAATGTGCCGTTCTGTCTTACGACTGCGCTGTGACTTACTCCCCTGGGGCAGACATTTAGTTTGTTGCACTATTAATGCTGTAGTGATCCTTTGCCTCTTTTTAACCTGCAGGTCTTTTTAATGTGGGGAATAAGTTGCTGGTAAGCCTGGATTTACTTTTTGCAATCCGGAACCAGATTAAGCTGGGAGAGGACCCCAGAATGTGTGTTAGTGTTGTGCTGAAGTCTGTGCAGGAACAGACAGGTAAGGTCCTCCCCTCTTTTCCAAGTTAGTCCTGAGTACTGAGCTGAATTTCCAGAGATAGGCTTTAGCTGAGTCATTGGAGTGAGAGTCTGGTAATCGGGAAAGAGGTATCTTGACTTCCTAATAATATAATCTTCCTTCAGAACTTTATAAATGCCAAACTGACTTTGGAAAAGGTTTTCATGCATACAGGGCCTTTAGCAAGAACTCACAACTTACTTGTAGATTAATATCCTTTAGTCATACATAGATTTGGCTTTGTAGTATATTAGTTAGGCTCATTCTAAGTACAGAGCTCCTAGATGTCTACCGGTTCCAAGGCTCATGTGGAGACCTAGGTGTAGGAACCTGGGTCTTTCCTACCTAGTTCTTCACCTGACCCATTTCTACAAGCCCCAGTTCTGGGCCTTGTCTGCTGCGGTGGGACAGCCAGCCATGTAGGCTCGTATTTGAGGCTTGGCTCTGCCACCTAGTGGCAGTGTGATTTTGAGCAACTTGTTCTGATTATCTATAAAAGAAGACAACTAAAAAAGAAAGAAAAAAGAGAAAAGAATATAGATACGAGACAGATCACTGAATCTATTCTGAGAAAAAAGATAAAGAATAATAGGATAAATGGGTAGATCACTGAATCTACACTAAAAAGAAAAAGAGGAAGATATAAAAATGACAAAAGGTAGATTACTGAATCTATTATAAAAAGAAAAAATACTTTTAAAAAGGAATTACTTGTTTTAAATAAGATAAGTAATGAAAATTTTTTGTCTGAATTTGTCAAATGTTACTGGACTGGACATTGTTATATATTAATGGAGTTTTTTGTCTGAATCTGTCAAATGTTAATGGACTAGACATTGTTAATGTAATCTTGACTGTGTATATTGTATATACTTATTGGACATAATTTTTCTTGTATTAGTTATAAGCTTTTTTAAATTTTAGACAAAAAAGGGGAAATGTGGTATTGTGTTCCCCAAAATATTGTGCACCCTAATAAATTTATTATTTATTCATAAAGAAAAATAAGAATAAAACTAGTTCACAAAGAATCAGTCGTGTAAGAATTCGTCTAGGCAGTATCTTCAAAGCCCTCAGCCTAGCATCTAGTACCGAGGATGTGTTAGTTCCAGGCAGCTGTCCTCTCCTTAGAGTCGCTGCTCACTGGCTTGCACCAGAACACTTGCGGATTGCTGTTCTTGCTGTCTTCTGGCTCATCCTGGTACTTCTAGGGTCTTTTTCTGTGACCTCTTGCTGTCCTTCCAGAGAAGACACTGACCTCAGAGGAGCTGAGCCAGCTGCAGGAGCTGTTGTGCAATGGCTATTGGGCTTTTGAGTGTCTCACTGTCCGTGACTACAACGACATGATCTGTGGCATCTGCGGTGTGGCCCCCAAAGTGGAAATGGCTCAGAGGAATGAAGAGAATGTGCTGGCCCTGAAGAGTGTGGAGGTAAGTCCCTCTTAGCCACAAGCCACTTTCAAGACTGTCCTGTCTTTTGGGCAGCTCCTCCTGCATGCTGTTGCAAGGATACATGGCTCTAGCCCTGTGTAGGTGAGGCCAGTGGCTTTTTCCTCCTACAGCCAGTATTTCATTTGAGAAAGGTCCAAAAGAAACAGGATTTATTTGTTTTCCTTTTTTATCCCCCCGCCCTTCTTTTAATGATGTTGGAGATCGGATCCAGAGTTGTGTATGTTAGGAAAACACGCTACCAGGAAAATTATACCCCAGTTCTTGTTTGTTTCCTTTACTAAGAATTGAACCAAGAACTATGTACATAAGCATGTGCTCAGTAGCTGAGCTACAATCCTAGCCCTTCCGTGCACTTTTTTTGGCTTCTAAGAAAATAGTTTAAAAGTGAACCCCAAAACTTCTGTCCTCATGGAGCACTTATTTGCTGCTTTGGGAAAGATGGGTAGGGAAGAGATTGCTGTTCGGTAGGGTTCCTCTTTATAGAGGGTAGTCAGGGAAGGTCTCTGAGAAATGACAGTCGAGTAGAGATCTGAAGACCATGTAGCTTTAGGGAAGAGATTCCAGGCAGAAGGAGCACCGAGAACAAGCTCTGAGACAGTCGTGCTGGGCATGATGGATGTGGAGCCAGGAAGGGGGTGGCAAAATGTGTGAGATTGAGAGGTAGTGGGGGTGGAGCTGCACCTCCATAGGGCCATAGGGCCATTTTCAGGGTGTGTACAGAATGGAATGGAGAACCACTGAAGGCGCTAGATAAGTAATGTGAGCTGACTTGGTTCTGAACTATAATGTTCACCAAAATTCCACTAAATTAAGATGGTTTTGTAGGTTGTGACAAAAGTCCAGGATATGTATGATCCCTGTCTTAAGAGATGAACAGCAAAAGCAGATAGCTGTCTCCTGCTTTCAAAATGAAATCAGGGCTGGAGAAGTGATACCACAGTTAAGGGGAGTGGGGTTCATTTCCAAGCACCCACATCAGGCAGCTCACAACCACTGTGACTCCAGTTCCAAGGCTCCAGTACCTTCTGGTCTCTGAGGCACTTGTACACGTATAAGTGCACACACAAAAATGAATACTTGTTTCTTTAAAATTAGACATTTTAACACAAGAGACTGGAGCTGATTATACGTGTAAATATAGATGCCTAAGTCTTGAATAAAATAATCGTACATCAGGTCTAGCAACAAATGAAGTAATATATCCCATGGCCAAGTTTGCTATCCGAAAGCAGGGTCATTTAAACATGAAAATATATCAGTGAGATAGTTGGTGCTGGTGAGGTGGTTCCGTGGACACAAGCACTTGCTGCCAAGCTGAATGACCTGAGCTTCGTCCCTGGGATGGTCCCGACATGGTGGAAGGAGAAAGCCACGGCCATAAGTGAGCCTCTGACGGCCACATGCGTGTGTGTGTGTGTGTGTGTGTGCGCGCGCGCATGTAGACACGAAATAGATGAAATAAAAAATGTTTAATTCATTAAAACCTCACTGGATTATATTTTATTTGCTATGAAAATAAAAGGCTTTCACTGTGATTTAATACATACTTAGTGATAAAACTTTTGCAAACTGAAAATATTTAGGAATCTTTCCAGCTGGGTAATGGTTGGAACATGCCTATAATCGCATTATCTTGGGAGGTAGAGATAGGATCCAGAATTAAGGTCTAGCTTTGGCTCCACGAGACCCTGTCTCAGAAAACCAAAATAATGGCCCTAGGATGGCATTTCCCTTGATTACAGCAAGCAGATATGCTACTTGTGCTGGTTACTTGATAGGGTTTAGAATCACATGGAAACAAAGCTTAGGGCACATCTGTAGGGTTTTCCGAGTAGGTTTATTGGGGTAGAAACACCCCCCCAACTGAGCCGTGCCCTGTTCTTAGGTTGAGGTCTTGGACTGACTGGAAAGGGAAAGGGAAGCTGAGCCCCAGCGGTCATCTGCTTCCTTACTGAAGGTGTAGTGTGAGCAGTTGCCTCAGGGTGCTGCCATAGTAACTGGAAGACTGGCTCTTGAAGTGACAAGGAGCAGCTCTAGGGAAGAGCTGTAGTGTGTTTGGGCATGGACAGTAAGCACATTAGCTTTGGGTTTGGTTTGGTTCTGTTTGTTCATCGTCCTGTCCTTAGCCTTCTTGGGAAGGGGGGATACACACCTTGCACATACTCTTACCTCGTGCTCATCCTGTTCAAGGGGTGGCATGTGGACTACTTGTCAAATTGCCTCAACAGAATGCATGACAGCAGCACCTTAAGGAAGGAAGGTTTGAGAGCACGATTCATACAGGTTGAAAAATGGCCTAGTGTTTACATGTCAGTGCTAGAGATCAAATCCAGGACTTCGTATGTGCTGAGGAAGTACTTTACTACCAGGCAGCACCCCTCCCCTGCCTCCAGTGAGTAAGTCATTGGCCCTAATCAGAGTAGTAAGGTCAGAGTCACGCTTCAAGGACCATGTAAGGTGCTTGCTTCATCCAGCAGCACATACTTTAAAATTGGAATGATACAGAGATTAGTGTGGCGCCTTGTACAAGAGTGACATGCCAATTTGTGAAGCATTCCATATTTTTTAAACAAAAAAAGTAATAAGCTGCTTGTAAGAAAAGTAGTGCAGGAATGAAACTCATTGGTAGAATGCTTGCCTGCCGTGTGAGGGCTTAAAATTGATCTCCACCACTGCAAAAAAGAGAAAAGGAAGTTGGTTAACATAAATGCTGGATGCCTGTAATAGTTAAGTCTGCTCCCTGAGGGAGAGGTGATAACAGTTCTGTGAGGTCCTAGAGAGCCTGAAGAAAGGATTCACAGGGCCTTGGAAAATGGATAGAATTCTAAGCAGAGTTCGGGTTATTCTTGCCAGCTAGATAAAGAAATTGAGGCTTCAGTTTGAGAACTAAATCTAAGTCAACACTCTTTTCTTTCTTCTCTAATTATGTGGAGGTATATTTGTGGAGATATGTGTAGTGAGTGTGCATGCCTATAGAGGCCTGAGGCATGGGAATCCCGGAACTGGAGTTACAGGTGGTTCTGAGCCACCTGAGGTTGGTGCTGGGAACCAAACTCGGGTCCTCCAGAAGAACAAGTGCTTTTAACCACAGAACATGGCATGAACAGAGCTGTAGAAGCAAGGAGGCTTATTCCTGTTTGGTCTGGGAGAGTACGACAGTGTGAGAGGAAGAAAGGGTGGCTTCATAGAGACCTGTCAAATGCAGGAGTAGCCTGGCAGTGCATGGCTGTCAGATTCTTGGTCTCCCCAAAGCCCTGCTTTCCTGGTGCATTATAAAGGGTGCACACTGTGTTGTTCCTAATCTGTGGCCCATACACCTTGGCCTATTTTTATCTTTGTTTTGTTTTTTCTTTGCCTTTTCTATCTTGACCACACTGTAGTTTACCTGGCCGGAATTCTTGGGCTCCAGTGAGGTGAACGTGGAGGACTTTTGGACTACCATGGAGACTGAAGTGATTGAGCAGGTTGCATTCCCTGCAAGCATCCCCATCACCAAATTCGATGCCTCTGTTATTGCTCCCTTCTTCCCACCACTCATGAGAGGAACTGTGGTCGTCAACACTGAGAAAGACAAAAACCTGGATGTGCAGCCAGTACCTGGTAAGACCATTTGGTTTCTATTTGGTGTTAAGAGAGTGGCTCAGTCAGAAGTCAAGACAGAGCAGTGGTAGAGAGTGCCAGGCCCAACTCAAGGACTATGTCTAAAAATGCAAAGCGGTGGCTGGGCATAGTAGTGAAACCTTTAATACCCACAAGTTAGAAACTTGCACAGAACAGTCATTTTCCTGTACCAAGTATAAGCACCTTATTTTGGTTTTAACTTTAAAAAGCCTGGACATGAAGCATTAATTCTGCCAGTGCTCTGTGTGATACGCTGGCTGCAAGCGTTGTTTCTTAGTGTGAGATAGTGAGGAGGCTCTCCCTCACTTCGTCTCTGAGCTCTGCCCCCTTTAAGCTAGGTCAGGAGCACAGTATGTGAAGAGCATTTTTTAAATGATGCTATTGCCTGGGGCTCAGTGGTTAAGAACACTTGTTGCTCTTGGAGAGGAAACCAGGTTCAGTTCCCAGCACCCACATGGTGGCTCATAATCATTGGTAACTCCAGTTCCAAAGGATCTGATGCCCTTCTCTGACCTCCATAGGCACCAGGCATGTGCATGGTGCACCATACGTGCATGCATGCACTCACAGATAGAATAAAGTGAAAGTAATAGCTCCTGTTCCTTCTGTTGCGTCTGAAGCATCTGTGCTCTCGGTTCTGAAAACAGAATCTGTGGGTTAAAAGGTGACCTGTTCTAGGGTTCTTGGCAATGACTATGTCTGTTGTCAGATGTAGGTGTTTCAAGGGCATGGTCCATCAGCGAAGCTGTAGGCCTGCCTACTACACCACCTCTCTCAGCACCCTGGGGAGTGCTGTGTGTAGAGTTGACTTCTACTGCTTGCCTGCTACTCTGCATGCCCAGCTCCCTGGTTCTCCTTCTCAAGCATGAGGAGCTAGGGTGAGGTGGCTGTCAGCAGTACCTCCCATCAGCCTTACTCTGTGTTGCAGGCAATGGCAGTGCTTTGGTGAGGCTGCTGCAGGAGGGCGCCTGCAGGCTTGAGGAGCTCAGCTCCTATGGTGAGGAGGAGCTGCAGTGCCTGCTGGAGCAGTGCGACATCCCCTTCGGCCCGGAAGACTCCAGGGTGAGTGTTGGGAACAGTTGTGAAGACTGGGGCTGTGGGAGCAGGAAGGCTACTCTCTTTCCTGTGCAGGTTATAAACCCCTATGATTGGGCACTTGTGTTGACAGAGGGTTCTAGAAGTCAGGAAACTGTCGGGCGGTGGTGGCGCACGCCTTTCATCCCAGCACTCGGGAGGCAGAGGCAGGCGGATCTCTGTGAGTTCGAGGCCAGCCTGGTCTCCAAAGCAAGTTTCAGGAAAGGCGCAAAGCTACACAGAGAAACCCTGTCTCAAAAAAAAAAAAAAAAACAAAAAAAAAAAAAAAAAAAAAAAGTCAGGAAACCAAAGAAATAGCAGCAGCCAGATGGTGGCATGTATGTGATCCCTGACCTAGACTCAGGTTTTCCATCCTGACTCTTCTTACTCTGTATGGTGATTTAAATTGGATTGACCTCATTTACAAAATCAAAACAACTGAAACTTCACAAGGCTCTTTCTTGTAAAGAACACTTCACCCAGAGACTGATTTTAGGCTCATAAAAAGACTGCTGTTAACATAGACTATATGCAGTGCATGGATTTTAGCCATACCTTACTTGCTTTCTGTGCTGTTGAAAACAGGCTTCCTTCAAATTCAGATTCGAATGGGCACTCTTTTTGAACGTCTTTCTGACAAGGCACCAGGCTGGCAGCTTCCAGTGGAGCTTCCTGAAGTTTACCTATACTAGAGGAGGGGCTGCTGAGGCTCCAGGCCAGCAGTGGATCCTTCTTTGTGTTTGGAGAGACCTTTGATACTGAGTACCTTGGCATTTGTACCTGAATTTTCATCTTCTCCTCCTCTCCAGGATCAGCTCTGCTTCTCCTTATTGGCCCTCTACGAATCTGTACAGAATGGAGCCAGAGCTAAACCGTCCCCAACTCATTTCACAGGGGGAAAAATCTACAAAGTGTGCCCCCATCAGGTAAGAAAGTAGCATGGGTGGAGCATGAGGTGAGCTTGCTAATGCTGAACTGCCCACAGAGAATCTGATTGATCCCTTTGGGACTAGGACTTGCGTCACTGTGCAACCAGGAATCCTTGCCATTTGGGGGGCTGTAGAGGGAACTTGGGTCATTCAGTAATATGTATTAAACACCCTACTGCATTCTGGCCTGAGCTGCCCAGTTGTACAGTAGTAAAAGACAGAGATAATGTTCTTTAGTTGACCTCCTATTGTCATGGAGAAAGAAAGTTACTGCAGTTTGTGATGCTAGCTCTGGAGGAACCAAAGAACTGAGGTAGAAAGTGGGGTGGACCTGCAATCTCCAGGCAGCCAGAGGAGAGCCAGAGAAGTGGCTCCCGAGACATTATTCTGAAGATGATCAGAGATCTTTAGGATGGTGTTCAGTGGGAAATGGGTGGTGAAATCACCCCTGATGTTCTGTAGAAGGGGATGGATAGGGTAGACAGAAAAAGCTACAGGCTAGGTCGTGTATGGCAGAATTGGCCTAGGAAGATACCAGAATGGAAAACCCAGTCCTGAGTGGGCATTGTCAACAGATTCAGTTCACAGTGATGTGAGAGTCAGGCTGAGCTGGCCATAAAAGGAGGGTGACGCAGCCAGTCACTGGAACAAAGCTGGGGGCGGGGCCTTTGAAGCTTACTCTCTGGCAGATGAGCACCTGCTCAGAGAGTGTGTCCAGATGTACCCATAGTCATCTTCTGAAAAGCGGTGGACAGTACAGGGACTCAAGTGCTGTCTTGGGACTCTAATAGGGAGCATTTCATGTAGAAGGGACAGCTAGGTGGGTGTGAAGGCAGAGTTCTCCATATACACAGACTGTCCAGCAGTGGAGGAACTGGAGAGTGTTGGTGAAGTGCTTCCTAGTACAGCAGTGGCTGTTGCCTGGGCAGTCTGTTGAGGCCTGATGGGAACCTGGGTTCAGTCCAGAGGCCCTAAGCCTTCTGTTTACATTGCTAGGACAGTTGGTAGGGTGATAGGGATGGAGTAGTGTTCAGAGATGTCCTAAGTCCTAGCTGTTCTCAGGACAAGGATGTGCTGGTGACTTCCTTTAGGGATAGAAGTGGGAGGGGAGAACCAGCAGAGTGACTCGGTAGCTAAAGGTACTTGCCAGGCAAATCCAACCACCGAGGTTTACCCCTGAATCCACTATGGAAGGAGAGAACCAACTCCTGAAGAGTCATTCACTGACTCCCTGTGTGCTGTGGTATGCACAAGCCTGCATACACAGTAATAATCCTTTTTTAGAGAGGAGGTGGAGAGGGACCTAATGTCAGGGTCCCTGGCTTCAGTCATGAGGGTGCTCTTCCTCAAAAGGAGTGAGGGTCTACTCCAGCGCCTGCACGCTGGTCCCTTAACACTGAACGATACCCTTCGTCTCCCACAGGTGGTCTGCGGTTCCAAGTATCTTGTTCGAGGTGAAAGTGCCCGTGACCATGTGGATCTGCTAGCCTCCTCCCGCCACTGGCCACCCGTCTATGTGGTAGATATGGCCACACCAGTGGCCCTATGTGCTGACCTCTGCTACCCAGAGCTGACTAGTCAGATGTGGGGGAAGAACCAGGGCTGTTTCTCTAGCCCTACAGAGCCAGTTGTGGTGAGTCCCCTCCTGAGGACTGGATGGCGGAGGGCCACCCCCACCCCCACCCCCAGTTATGAGGAGGGCCTGCCTGGGAACTCTCTCTAGCATTCTTATTCTCCATCAGTATTTATCCTGATGCACCAGGAGTTATTACAGACCTTTACTGACTGACCGCAGCATGAGGCCAGAGTGTGTTATTTGGTGTGCTTAGGGTGTTCCATACACAGGCATCTTGTGTGAAAAGAATTTGCTTTCCAGAGAAGCTAGACAGATTGCCACTTTGTGGAAGGGGTGGTCACTGTACACACTGACCACCCTGAAGGGCACTGTTTAATTCCTGAGTCTTAGATTTGACCATGAGTGTGCTATAGGGTATGTCTGTTGAGATACAGATACAGTGGTCTCAGAAAACACTCACTTTACATCCAGAACTGTAAGTTAAATCTATTTTTTTTTTTTTAAAGAGAGGTGGGTTCTGGGGTTCAGCACTCAGCACGGATCTTCTCTAACCCTCTCCTTTGATTAGAAAAGGAAACTAAGACCCATAGAGGGAATTGGACTTGATCAGGGTCTTACAGCAGATTAGTGGCCGAGTCTTTGTGTTTGTATCTTGGTGCATTGTATCAGGAGGTAGTTCCTATGAGACGCATATGCACTGCAAGGCCTGCCTTTGGCCTAGACTAGCAGAGGCAGTAGAGCTGATACTAGGTAAGAAGAGAAGAGTCACAGGAAATGAGTGCCTCTGCCCAGCTGCATTATGGTAGGTGAAGGCTTCTGGCTCGCTTTGGAGCAGACATTATTCTCCTCATTCTCCGAGACCCCAAAAGTTGTCTGAAGTGTCCCTCAGAGCCGCTCCCTCCCATCGCTCTGGTGCCTGAATCGTCCAGGCGCACTGCTTACACCCCTGAAGCAATGCGGTATCTCTGCTGGGATGACCAGTTTCCATTCTCCTTCCTACAAGAAGAGCTGGAGGCACGGGAGGCAGTGTTCAGGGGCTCTAGGATTTAGACAAGGCTGTCTGACTCCAGGCTCCTGCTCTCTCCCACAAGGTTGTCTCTCAGTCATTCCCTCTTACAAAGTGCCTTCTCTTCTCTCTTCTAGAGTGTGTCCTGCCCTGAACTCTTGGACCAGCATTACTCTGTGGATGTGCCAGAGGCTGAAAACTCTGTCCAGCATCCCGTCACCAAGACTGCCACACGGCGTATTGTCCATGCAAACCCGAAACCTGATCCCAGTGACCCTAGTGCTGGCCACCGTTCCTTATCACTGTGTCCTGAGTTGGCACCCTATGCCTCCATCACGGACTGCAAACTCAACAGTGTCCGCCAGCGGCCCATTGCCTTTGACAATGCCACCCACTATTACCTCTACAACCGCCTCATGGACTTCCTCACCAGCCGAGAAATTGTCAACCGGCAGATCCATGATGTTGTGCAGAGCTGCCAGCCTGGTGAAGTGGTCATCCGTGATAACCTCTATCGCCTTGGGGTTGCGCAGATCAAGACCCAGGAGGATGGGGAGGAAGAGGAGGTAGCCTCAGTGGTGGAATAAGCCAGGTTGTTATGTACAGGGCCTGCACCATCTCTCTCAAGCCATACTATGGTCCTTGCCCAAGGCAGACCTATTGAGGGGACCCACAGTCCCCTGTAGGGAGGGCCTCTGACTGCTGGAACTGACCAAAGAGCTTCCATTTCATGAGCACAGTGGGGCCCTCCACCTCTGGGGCTCAGGAGAGGTGCTGGGAAACCTCTGCTGGACCTGAGAGCGTGTGGGGGCATGCTAGTTTTAAGGAGCAGAGGCCAAGGGGAAGACTGCGAGCTGGTTGCCCAGGCCCACCTCCACTGTGGTCCCTGCACCAGGTGCGGAGACCGCCAAGCTAAGCAGTCCCAGGGGGAAGAGCTCTGGCTCCACTTTTACGGGCTTCCTAGCCTGCTGCCTTTGACAAGGGGCCTTAATGGCTCATTCACTCTTGGGGTCCCTTTGGACTCCTCATCCTAAAGGAGGGGTGCATTCTTCTGTCCTCCAGCTCTCCCTGTTCCCACACCTTGGGACAGCTGAGGAGGGAGGAACAGTGGTTAGAGCTCCCTCCAGGACTGTCCTCTGCCCTGGGTTTTGGGGAAGAGAATCCTTCTCCTTTCTCTGGCCACCGCTACTGTACCTACATCCTCTGGGCCCTCGGACCCTCACCACAGAGGGGATGTGGCCCACAGTTGTGACCTAGCTGGCAAGCAGTAGGAAAACTCCCTTCTGTGAAGGGGAAGCAGACAGGGCTGGGAGCAGACGGCCGCACCGGCTCACGTGTAGTGGTTCGCTTGGGGCCCGGGGATTGGCCGAGTGCTAGTTAATTTATTGAGAGGGTGGGATAGGTGGCTTTCCCTCTCGTTCTTCCCCCGACAAGAATAAAGTTTATTAAATTATCTGGTTTTAATGAAGCAAGAGCCAGTTCACCGCTCATTGTGTCCTTTGGCTCTGGAAGTGGGTGCTTGCCGATCACTCCTTGTGGAGGGAGGTGGAAGGAGGTCCCAGGGAGCGGGCAGGCACTCATGTGGTGCAAAGAACCAGACAGTGCTGGCTGTGTTAATGCTGTTAGTTTAATGTTGACTGTTAATGAGGACAAATTGCTTGGAGAGGAGCATGCAGTGTTGCTTGGTGTGGCTAGCCTTGCACCAAGGTCCCGTGCCTTCCAGCCTAGAATGACAGGGCACTAGATAGAACACCCCTCACTTTTAGCTGCCATTTGGCTCATTCTAGCAGTACGAGATCCAGGATGAGATGGGACTGTGGAGTGAAGGTGAAGAGTGGAGACCAGTCCTGTGAGCTTCTCAGGAAGGAGCCTGCCCCAAGAAGCCTGTAGTCTGTGAGCATGGCAGGGAGGCAAGCCCTCTGCTTCCTTCCAGCCTTGGGAGCCCTGTCTTTCTGAGACACAAAGTCAGTCTTTCCATTGAAACACAAGAGAGTTGGGAACAGGGTAAAGAAAGTGAAGTAGGGGTGCACAGATTGACATAGTAAATACAGGCTAGCACTGTGCAAACCCCATTGGCAGTGATGGCCCAGGCTCTGGGAATGGGGCCTCTGACCTCCCCAGACCCCTCGTGTTCTGAAGTTTCCGAGCTGGGCCAAGCTGAGGATAAAGTTCATGTTCTCCCCATGTCAGCCGTCCATGGAGGAGGCGGAGCTGGGAAGTGGGGAGCAGCAGCACTCCGCTGTCCCGCCTTAGCAGAACTGGTAATTGTTGGGCTGCAGCAGGGGCTGGGCGATATCCCCTGGCTCACAGCAGGCCAGGTGCTCACTGGAGCTCTCCTCCTCTGGCTCACTGCTGCTGCCACCACCGCCGCCACCACCACTGCCGCCGTCGCTGCTGCTGCTGCTGCTTGGCAGGTTAGCATAGTCCTGAGTGGGGAAGAAGCCACACAGTCAGCAGAGATCTTCCCGGCCTGGCCCAGCCTGCTCTAGCCAGCCAAGCAGCTAGTCTATCCTTCTCACCTGCTCTTTCCTGTCCTGTTGGGCCTGCTCCTGAAGGAGGAAGCAGATCTGCTGGAAGGTAGGTCTTTTGGTAGGCTCCAGGTCCCAGCAAGACTGCATAATGCTGTATCTGAAGACAGAACAAAGTTTGCCCATGTCAAGCTCCTTGAGGCACATCACTAGGGAGAGCTATCTAGTGAAGAGCCCCCAAAACTAGTCAAAAGTAAGGAGCTAGAGGTATGGCCCAGTGGTACAGCACCTGTTAACATGCTTGAGACTTGTTGGTTCAGAGTTTAGTATAGAACCTTAATACACTGCAGATTGAAACCTGGAGCCTTCTAGACAAAGACCAGGGCCACATGCTCATCTAACCACCACCCGAACCCTAGAGACCCTTTTGCCTCCCTGGGTGCCTTTGCGTACATGTTCTTTGGTGCAAATACAGGCTGGGCCATTTGGTATCCATCCTTCACCAGTTTGTAGAACTTGCTGTTCACCAGGATGCCTGGGTAGGGATTCAGACCTGCAAGGACCGGGATCATAAGAAACCACACTTGATTTCCCCTTCCCCACCCACGTGCATCTCAGGCAGAGTGTTAGGGTCCCATCCCAGCTGTAGCCCTAGATCAGAAACTACTCACATACCCAGGACTCCCTAGGTGAGGCATTAGGCGGTAAGTAATGCCTAGGGAGCCAACAACCTTCAGCCCCTCATTATCAACCTGGTGGTCCCGTTAAGGACTCAGCACAAGGGCCCTGTACCTACTCCCCAGTAAACGGGAGCTAGAAGGTGACTAGCGACATCTTCAATGGCACTTGACAGGTAGCATTCTACATAACAGCTACTGCTGAGCAGAGGCAAGCAAAGGAAGGACTCAGGAAATGTGCATTGTCTGGAGGGTCTGAATCACAACACAGGTGCTGTTGTGCTGGTTCAAGAGCCCTCTCCATCCCTGGGCTCTTGCCAGCCCTTGCTCTGTCTTGGACACCAGGCATCTTTTGAGTAGATTTCATCCATGAGTTTCAAGACACCCGTGGAGTAGCCAAAGACAGGTCGGCCCCTGGCTGTGCTGGAAGCAGGCTTAACAGCTCACCAAGTGAGAAAATCTCCCAGAGGAGGATTCCGTAGGACCACACATCACTCTGAACTGTGTAGACGCAATCGAAGATGCTCTCTGGGGCCATCCACTTTACAGGCAGGCGGGCCTGACAAGACAATCCTGTATCACTTGGTGCCGTGGCTCTCCACAGCCTGCCCAACCAGCCACGCTCCCTCTCAGCACTCACATTGCCCTTGACAACATAGTTGGAGTCGTTCATGATGTCCCTAGCCAGCCCAAAGTCCCCAATCTTGGCCACGTGCCCGCTGGTCAGCAGCACATTTCGAGCTGCTACGTCCCGGTGGATGCACTGAGGAAAATACAAAATTAGACTGTTTATCTCTCCGAAGCCCAGGACGGGGAGCATGAGGTCTGGGGTCCCTGATGAGGGAGTAGATGCAGATTTTGGTAGTCTACTCTCTAATCCTGTCCAAACCTGTGCAGGCCTGAGGTCTGAGAGAATTTAATGTGGCCAGTTTAACATTTATAAAGCCCCACAGCCCTGTGTCCCACACTCCTCTCTCCTGAGCAGCAGTAACAGCTGGGCTGTTGCTACCTCAGAAGCAGCGAGTCCCTGTGCTGTGAGCATTCTGGCCCACATCGTTCCTAACACCAGCAGCTGCCACCTCCGAGCAGACAATCCCAGGTGCTTCTCCAAGCATTTGCACACATAATAACCCCTAAACAATTTGTGAGAATACCCTTTTTGGTAGGCACAGATCTTGAGGCTTACAGAATCTGAATTGCCACGGCAAAGAACAGAACCAGTAGTCAAACCTTCGCCCCTCAAGTCTGTTCTCGGGGCGGTGGTCTGAGCCCTTGCGTTCTGGCTTTCTTACAGCTCAGCCAGTCAGACTATGTGCTTCAAGAGGAGAGACAACTGTTGTCTTGCTCACTCTCCTGAGTAAGACAGTTGTTAAGCCCGTTTATGGCCACACAGGGAAACAGGCACTGGAAGGCTGGGGCCAGGCCTCAGGGAGGAGTCCGCCTCAACACTGTTCCCTCCCACTGCCTCTGAGGCCCTCTGTACATGGCCCACTTACCCTCTCCCACTCCCACTCCATTGCTTCTCACTGGGCCCCCTCCCCTCCTCTTCTCCATTCCCACAGTGGCAGGAATTCAGCCTCCTCTCACCCAGACTCACATTTTTAGAAGCAAGGAAAGCCATGCCCTGAGCCACTTGGCTGGAGAAGTGGAGCAGGTCCCAGAGTTCCAGTGGCCGGCTGGCCTCTTTGTCCAGATCTAGGAAAAGGCATCAAGGCAGCCCTGTCACACCCTGCTCCTCCTCAGCCCCAGTTCCCAGCCCCTCTGGGCCCATCCACCCTTCTCTCCCCTCATCCTGGTATGTCCTTACCTTGCTCAAAGAAGGAGTCGTTTGAGGAAGTAGAGACAGGCCTCATCTCCACATAGGTGTCTACACCCTGACTGGAGAAGCCACTGTCCCTGCATAAGAAGGAGAATTGGGAAGTGATCAATGCCCATCACTGCGTAGCCTGGCCCAGGCACTGTCCTCCAGCTGCCCTGTGGACTCCCTTAGTCACTCAGTGGAGGGGAAGGAACCTAAAGGTCAGCCCGAGTGTCCCTCTCTGATAAGGAAGGCCCCAGGCCACATTCTACTTAAGCAATCGTTGTGCCCTACTTAGCCATCCCCAATGCTGGAGACGCCCCATTCTGTCATTGGACAGCTCTGCCTGTTAAAGGCCTTTGTTGCTCCTAATACCCATGTGCCCCTGGGGTTCCCTTCTCTATCCTCAAAGACAGGAAGACGTTGTCTCTCCTGCAGCCCTGCTGGAATGTGAGTACATTCTGGGCCCCTTCCCTGATCTCTCTGTGCAGCCTCTCACCGGCTGGCTTCTCATTAAAAATCACTCCAGGAGGGTGGCACTATGGCTCGGGATAAAGGCTCTTACTGTCTGAGCCCAATCCCAGGGACCCATATGATTGAGAGGGACCCAGCTTGTACATATACATTACAAGCAAATAAATGTAAAAATAAAAATTTAAAAACCACACAGGAAGGGGCCTGGAGAGATAGCTCAGTGGGTAGGAGCCCTCGCTGCTCATTCAGAGGATCTGGATTTGGTTTGTGAGCCACAGTGGTTCACGACTCCCTGTAACCCCAGTTCCAGGGTATCTGACACCATCTTGGCCTCTGTGGGCACCAGAAACACTTGTGGTATTCACACACACAGACACCCACTCATACATACACTTTTAAAACCAATTGCTTGGAGAGGTGGTAACATTCCTCATGCCCCAAGCAGCCACGCATGGCACTAAATTTGCCCAGGCCTAGAGCAGAGCTTAAACTGGCTCAGGGCAGTTGAGCCCCAGAAAGTCTCTTTTAGTGAAGATTGAGTCTCTGAAGGTTTGGGTGGACAGCAACACCCAGGGAGACCCAGACTCTTGCTATGGGTGATAAGCCACCTGTAGAAGCACAGCCCTACCTGAACGCCACTGCTGACGCTCAGCAGCCAGCCAGATCAGGTTTGCCAGCAAGCTGCCCGGCACCTCAATTTTGCCCATACCCTCAGGCTCCCAGAAAGAGAAACCAGCGTCTCCGTTAAGATCCATCCATGCATGGCACAGCCACCATCTCCTGGTTCTGGAAACCACACTTCTGTAATAGCATAACTTGGGCCCACAGGTAGGACTGATGCCACCTGCTCCTGAAATGTCCCACACTGGGGATGTTTTGAGTGTCTGTACACTTGAAGAAGGAAGCTAGGGAACCTCCTTCTCCTTTGGCTCTCCCAGACTCAGCAGCGGCCAGTGCCTTCACTGTAAGCACGGTGTACACTCCCCTGCTTCTGAGAATGGCCTGATCACAGTCGTCTAGCTCTAAGGCCCAACCCACCATGACCCAAAACTGAGACTCCAGTTTAAAACACAGCAGGCTTAGCCCAGGTTCCCCCCGTCTTGCCATTCATGGGCAACATGAAACTTGCTTCTTCCTCTCTCTGCTTCCCCCATGTGGCTCTGTCCATAGCCTCTGGTGGCTTCCAGGAATCACAGAACATCAGAAGAGACCCTGAGAGGTTCAACACTCCATTGGCTCACCGGGGAAACCAAGGCCTGAGTGGACAAGGAACCATGCCACAGGCCAGGCTATTTTGATACCTCTATCCAACAGTTAATAAACTCTGTTCTCACTTCCTCATGGAAATGTGGAGACAGGCTGGCCACTCCTGAGTGGACTTTGTGTCCTGCAGCCCCCACAGACAAACTGTAACAAACAGGAACATGTATTTCCCCCGAGTCCTCCCATCTCTGGCCAGGCCTCCACGTATGGGCCTGCGAGAATCTTTCCACACATGAAGGTGACGGGTTCATGAACCCATCGCCTTCTACGTTTCTGGAACATGCTAAGTGTTCAGGTATTTGTCGAATGGAGGGAATGTGTTGTAAGAAAGCAGAGTTGCTTTAAAGCCTGGGGTAGGTGTTCCTCACGACACAGGCAGGATGTGTGCAACCTCCTTCCCATCCTGGCCTCCTTTCTGTCCTGTCCTTTGCCAGGGAGCTACCTGCGCACATATTTCTTCTCCAGGTGGATGTTCTTGTAGCTAGAGTCCCCCTCGGGATCCTGACCAGGACTCAGGCTGGGTCCCAGCATGGCTTCAGCTTTCCTTCTCAGGAAATTGAGTAGGTCCCCATAGCAGCAGTATTCCGTGATGACCAGGACCGGCCCTGAGGCAGCCAGAAGTGGGAATGAGAGAGAGACACCCCAAGGCTCCATTCCCCCTGTGAACAGGGGCCTCTGCGTTCTAATCCTGCCTCTGGGAGCAGGCTTCTGGGCGCTTTAATAACCCTATCTGTGCAAAGTCAATGGAAACTCAACTAAACTCTCAAAAAAGAGTCTAGCCCAGCCTAGTGTGATGATGCTTGCTGGTAATGCTAGCCCTCAGAAGGCTAAGGTAAGACTTTAAGGCTAGCTTGGGCTACATAGGAAATTCTAAACCAGCCTGGATTACAATGAGACTGTCTCAAAAAAGAAAAAAAAATTTTAGCTCAAAAATTCATTCTTCAGAGGAGAATGTCAGTTCGGCATACGACAAAGCTGCTATAATGAAAAGGAGAGAGGTGACTTGGAGTCTTGGGGCATGTACGTCTGGGGTAGGAGCTTCTTAAAAGGTAGATCTAAGCCAGGCATGGTGCATACCTTTAATCCTAGCACCTTGGAGGATGAGGCAGGTGGATCTCTGTGAGTTCAAGGCCAGCCTGTTCTACAAAGTTCCAGGACAGCCAGGGCTA
>CABHPH010158844.1:0-37067 GCA_902168325.1 Peromyscus nudipes | reverse complement strand
ACACACACACACACACACACACACACACACACACACACACACACTGAGGCACTCACACACATTCACATATACACACACACACACACACAGAGGCACTCACACATATTCACATACACACACATTCACATACAAACACACACATTCATTCACACACACACACACACACACACACTCAGCATGTGACCATTTGGGGATGGGTTCTTTCACATGGAAAATGTTTTCAAGCTTTCAGACACACTGAAGCGGGCATCAGTACTTCACTCCTTTTTAGAGCTGATTACTTGTGTGCATGTGGGCTGGCAAGATTATTTGAATATTATGAAAAACGACCTGAGCAACTGTTTTCAATTATTGGTTTCCATATCTATGATAGAACTGCTGAGTCATACAGTGATTCTATTTTCATTTAATTTCTTTAGACAGGAGGTCCCACGGGGAGGAGGGACGGAAGAAGTGTTGGGGGAGGAAACACGGGCAGGGTACAAAAATATATGAATATGAAGATGTCATAACGAAACCTGCCTGCTACTTTGCATGTTAACTAAAAAATATGTTTAAAAAACAAAAATAATCCAAACGGGGACAGAAAAAGTAAAAACAGATCTATTTGTAGATGACGTGATTCTCTAATAGAAAAAGCTAAAAAAAAAAATCTAAGAGAATAATTAGGCATAACTTCAGGAAACCACATCTTTGTGGGACTTGTAGATGGTAAGGACCAGAACACAGCATTGAGGCATATGGAACCTTCTCACTCTGCAATACAATGCTGTCATATACACACTTCACACTTGAAAACTATAAGTTAAAAAACACTCAAGTGTCTTAAGTGAGTTTATGATTTTTACATGGGGTTGAGTTCACAGATCTTCTGGCCCACATGAAACCTTCAGGTCGGAGGTTGAACATGCCTGTGGATATTCTCTGTGCATCCCCATCCACACCCCGCCTGCCTCCTGACACTGAGAAATCTCCCCGATGCCCTTTGCTGGCTTCTACACTCATCTTTTAGCATACATAACTCACACCGCAGGTAAGTCTGCAGTAACAATTGGTGTCAGGATGGGCTGACATTTGTAAGGCAAACTTGAAAATCAAAAACAATAAAAAGAAAACTTGGCACAGTTGAGAATTGGGACTGAAATAAAACTAACAATAGTCAAAAACCAAGGATGTGCTGGGGTGGTGGGGGTGGTGCATGCCTTAATCTCAGCACTCGGGAGACTGAGGCAGGCAGATCTCTGTGAGTTCCAGGACAGCCAGTGCTACACGGTGAAACCCTGTCTCAAAAAAACAAAAACAAAAACAACAACAAAAAAAAAATCCAAGGATGCATTTCCTACATTTTAACTTACATGGTCTTCTAAAGCTAAAATGACAGTTTATAAAGATTCTGGGAATCAAATCCAAGGCTTTGCACATGATAGGACTGTACTCTACCACTGAACTACACATCAGCCTAACACAACATTTTAACAATTAAATACATAAAATTAATGTCAACTTCCCATCTTCAACCACACAGTTAAAGTTTTCATAATAAACACAGTTCATCTTACTATTCTCATCAAAATAGTATAAAGAAATACTTTTAGAAAATTTGAATGAGTCAACTAAGTCATTTGGAAATTACGCATCCCTCTTCTTATATGTGGATTTATGAAATGAATAAAAATGCTTAAAAGTTAAAAAACAATGGTGGTATAGATGTAGGAACTCAACTACATTTTCCTAAAGGGGTTGAGTGATCAAAAGGCTTTAGAGACATTTAAGTTAGGACGTGTTCTTCTATAACACTCCATTTTATTTAAATTTGAGTTTGGGCCTCCTCATTCAATCTGAAGTTTGAGTTTCAGTTAGATGGGCTGGCCAGCAAGCCTTCAGGATCCACCTGTTTCTGCACCACTCCGAACTGGGGTTACGGGTGCTCCACACCACACCCAGCTTGTATGTGGGTGTTGAAGATCCCAACTTAGGTCATCATGCTTGAATAACAAGCTCTCTCCCCAGTCAGTAGTTCTCATGTATGTTTCTTCTCTCACAGAAAATGACATGCTAACTTACATACAGCGCATGATCTGTACTTACCAATTGAGAAAATTAAATAATAAACACACACACACACACACACACACACACACACACACACACACACACACACACGAATGTGCCAGTGCCCATAGGCAATGGTTGACTGCCTACTTGCCAACTCTTCCTAAAGCCACTGTTTTCACACTTGTCCAACAGTTTCATTGTGAATCAACTGGAGTCAGAGACTTGTCCATGTCTCTTCCAGCTTCTCTCTCTCCCAACCTACCTGACATGTCTGCAATATTCCCTCTCAAGAGCAGGTGCTTACTAAATATGCTAATTTGATCGAGAGATCTATGCATAATCATGAGGTGTGATTTAAATATGTCACAGGAGGTGCAAACAAAAATTACATGAATATGCCAAGAAAATAAGAAAGAATGGGTACTTAGAACAGTGTGATGGAGATATTATTTTTTCCCCTTGAGTTAAAAAACTTTTCAGTCTGGGTCTTTTACATTTTGAGTGTTGGAGAATAGCCTGGCCCAGCAGTCCTTGCTCGGCATCTGCTGGCATGCACATGGGAATGTACACGGGACATGTGCATGACATGCACAAGGAAGTAACTGTAGTGGAACTTTGTCAGGCCATCGGCTCCTGCTGGATGGAAGGAAAGATTTTTCTTTTATTTCCAGAACAGATTATATGCAAGCCAAGTCACTCCTCCCTGTTTCTATCACATCCTCAAGCTGACTATGAATTCATCGTGCAGCCCCCAAAGGCTGGCATTACAAACATGATCCACTATGCCCTGCTTATGCTTCACTTTTAAGGAAAATGAGACAACCAAGGTTCTCAACAAAACCCTGGAGAAACCTCGGGGGAATGGGCTTCTGTACCCAATCACGATAGAGGGTTTGAAACAAGTCTTCCACCCAAGACAAGCTGATGCTTAAAAACAAAAAGGCTTCCCAAAGTAATAGCAGATATCATATGATCAGCAGAACTACCAAGATACTAATGATGATGCTTGCCCAAATCATCAAAGTTCACTCCATGCTAGAAAAACCCTGAGCCTTCTCTTGAAATTCAGTAACTGGCTCCACATTTTTTTTTTTCAGATCACACGTTCTACTACATGCAAGTCCTTCGTCTGTAGGACACTTTGCAGGCTGCTCTGTTCCCCTAACTAACAAACTCTCTAAAATGATTTTCCTAGCCTGGCTTCTGTCCCCTCACAGAATGTCATCAGGAGGTGGCACCTCCAGGCTTTCTCCCTGGAATCTGGTCATTGTCCCTCTTCCCTACCTTAGACCTTCCTTCCTCCGCCTTTCAGCATCTCTCCCAAGAGACAGCAAGGAGCCCTTCCTTCCGTACCCGCTGTCCCTGCTCTCCAGCTGCCCACATTGTACTTATGCTCTGTGCTGTCCACATGGGTCATGGTTCTGTCCCTAGGGCGGTCAATCATTGCACAAGTCACCTGATTTAGAATCTCCATGGAAACACACTCGCCTTCTAGGGTGTTTCCAGAAAAGTGTGACTGAGGTGGGAAGATGCACCTCTCATGTAGGCAGCATATTCTCATGGGCTAGATAAAAAGGAGAAAGGGAGCAGATGCCAGCATCCACCACTTTCTGCTTCCTGCCTGAGGATGCGACAGGACCAATCATCTCTCACTTCCGCTGCTTGGCCTTCCCCACAGGGATGGACGGAAACCCTACCTCCTTTGAGAAGCTTCTGTCTCAATGATGAGTAAAGCAACTGCTCTAGCCCCGCCCCCTCCCCATGTCACAGAGGACGATCTTTGTCCAACTGTCGCTGTGGTCTCACACAGTATGTAGTAAATGATTACTAAAATGTCAATGAATGAACAAGCGACTGAATCCAAGCGGCAAGTGGGCTTGTTTTTCTATCATACACAGGTGCCAACTTGGCACAGAAATGGAGAGAAATGTCGGTTCCTCTATCCCCCAACTGATGGCTTCACCCTTTGAAAATGCTAATCAGTTAAATATGCACCATCTCTCCCGACCGTTATTTTTCTTACCTGCCAAATTCCATGTGTTTTATTACATTTAAACTTCTGAAACTGCCAACTATTAGACCATTTTTAATGATATTCAGGTGGTGCAGCTTCCTATACCCACTATGGTGGACCAAAATTTCTCCGCTGCCGTCCTCGTGGGAGAACTGAAGTATGTGTGCAGACAATGATGAAACACGTGAATACATCTGAGATGATTCTCTTTATAATGTCTTCTTTTGCCTGGGACTCATCTAATCAATTGTTCTGCAAAGGTTGCTTATTAAGGAGTTGGTTTTTAATCCAGGGCACACAGAGGAAAACCGTGAGTTCTAGAAAGCCACGCACAAAAGCACCCATTTGGACTTGTCAGAGAGAAGACAGAACGGGGGTGTGCTTTCCAATGAAACTACCGCCCTGTGGTGTTTTAGGGATGACATAATGAGCGGTGATGTCGACAGGTATTTCACAGGGTTAAGGGCAGACCCTGTCCCCATTGACGAATCTGCATTCCCTGTTCTACAGACACTATAGAAGGAAGCAGAAGGCACACAAAGGAAAGGAAGTTGCTTTCTCAGGTACTTGGTCCCAACAATAGGAAGGATAACAAATGTAAGGTTGTCATAAAGCACAGGCTGAAGAATGAGACTTGAGAGTCAGACTCACTCTTGCTTCCTTGACCCAAATCTCCGGGGGCTTGAGTTTCCCTATCTAAAGGCTGGGGACAGGACTGTGAACCACAAATATCTGTGACATCTTTGAGGCGCTGGAACCCCACACCTGCTGTGGGATACTGAGCAAACAGCCGCCTGTATGCTGAATTCCACCTTCCGGTCTACATGTGTCCCTAGGAATCACCATCAGTCCGGTGAGCAGCTTCCATGTGCTTACCCCCGAAATGCAGGGAGGTGTGACGGAAGCGACAACCACAGTTAGAAAACTTGGCTTCTCCTGAATGTGAATCCTTCTGTAACTGAGAAATGCCCTGAGCTCCATGCTGCAACCTCCTGTTGGCAGAAGGACTGGCTTGAGATCAGAGTGCTTAGAATTGTCCCCTGACTCCATCTTCATGATTCCAATCTTATGACACAACTCTGAAGGTCAAACTTGTCAGTGGAGATGCGGACTCCCAGAACTTGGTATATGGGCAATCAGGACACTCAACTCTTGCCTGCTTTGTATTTTTTTCTTGATCACAAAGTCCCACACTTGGACTGGCGGTTTGGCACATTTGGTAGAATGCTTGTCTAGCATGCTCAAAACCTTGGGTTCTACCCCAGCACCACATAAATGAGGTATGCAATCCCAGCGATGAGGAAGTACAGACAGGAGGATCAGAAGTTCAAAGTCATTCTCAGCCACATAGTGAATTCAAGGTCAGAAAAAGGAACAAAAGTCCCATGACGGCCATTCATGAGCAAGTAACAAAACTCCTCTAGCCCCAGGTTAGGATAGGCACAATGATGAAGGTATAAGCCAAGAAGTGGAGGGTATATAAAGTCCTTACTGCGTGGGGCCATTCCTGATGTCAGGTATATACCCCTTCTGGCCCCTGCAATGAAAATAAATCTAAGCACTAATTCTACTTTTCGTAATTACTATTTCAAAGATGCTAGGTGAGTGAGGGTTTTTGGACTCCTCTTTCTCATCTGTAGACAAGAGAATGACACTCCCTGTGTTCAATCATTGTAAAAGCTGGAAAAGACAGGAAAAGCTCCCCTGCTTCAAGAAAAAGGTTTTGGAAAAGTTGCTCTGTAGACTCCTATCCACTGTGCTCTGAACTTCTCACCCTCAGGACGAGGCTGAATGAAATTGCCTCAAGAAGGCCAACCAGTGAGACGTTCCTGCAAGCCCAGCACACAGGAGGAAAAGGCAACTTGAATTCTACAGCACCCTCAGCAGTACAGCCAGAGCACACTCTGGAAACCAACCAACCAAAGAGGCCTGCCCAACAGGAAGTGAGTTCAGGTGAGGCAGAGCCAAATCCCCAACACCAGCAGAGCCCAGGACTTCCTTATCTTAACAGCCGTGTGTGTGTGTGTGTGTGTGTGTGTGTGTGTGTGTGTGTGTGTGTGTGTGTGTAAGAGGTCAGCTCACACTTGTGTCTGCCCCTCAGCTATTCTTCAAGCTTCTCAAGTTTGGCTCCAGGTTGTAAAACCATATTAAGTTCTGGCAGTTTCAGAACCGTGCCCGGAAAAATAACCAGAGCAGGAAGGAGGAGAGAAGTACTTGAAGGGCGCAGATGGATTTTGCAGCTGGGTAAGGGAACATTAGCATTAGCGAAATGTCTGTAGCGCAGCCCAGGTTTCCTTCACACAAAGGTCACATCCCTTCACTGTGAAGGGAACCGTGCTGAAGGTATGATGTTGCCGTTGCACTTTATCGCTCCCCCCATCCTGAAAGGTTTTCGTCTTGGCAGCATTTCCCCTTCACTAATCCAATTCTCCTTGGAAAATGTCATTCTGCTTGAATTTTCATAGCTCTACCCCTCGCTTGGGCACCTGGGATTTCCGGATCAAAGCTGCCGAGTCCGTGAGAAGAGGGAAAGCATTTCATTATTGTGGGCGCCCGATGAGTTAAGCTATAAAGAAATGCCAGACAGTTTCTTTTCTGACTTTTTCCCGTGGTCTGTTTTTCTACATCTGGCTGTCTCTATTGGGTAAGCAAGATGGTCAGCCAGACTTAGAGCTGCCCTCTCCTAGGGGGTAAAAGCGACAAGATGAGACACACATGGAGACTGTCGGGTGACTCCGAACACCATTCTAAAGAAGGAACTGGGGGATTAGACACCACTCCCCAAGCTTCACACCCCATCAAGCTCTGAAAAACGGGGGTGGGGTGGGGGTAAGGTGAGTGGGTGGGGGGAGGGTAGTTAAACAAACTGCTTAAAGACAGTGGGCAGTCAAGAGAAACTTGAAGCAAGCCTACCCCAATGTCTCTGTCTCTCACTTGTACCCAGTGTCACAACCCTACTGGACATTTTCATGGGCACAGCATCCTGGAAGACACTGGATTTCAAGTGTAGTAGATTGGGTCATTTTGTGGCATTAGGGAATCTGGACTTCCACTCCACAAAATCTGCATATAAGCAGAAGCCACAGGCAGCACAGTGGCTGTGGTTTGGAAAGAACTACTTTCATTCATTTTTTTTTAACTCCATCTGAGCCTCTCACACAGACCTCTTAGAACCTCTGTGACTAGATGTAACTCATTGATGGCACCAATGAAACTGGACGCTGGGACAGAAAGTAAATGCAAGCCAACTCAAAAGAGAAAAAGCGCGCATAGGACAGCCTCTGGCCACAAAAGCAGCAGTCCAGAAATACCAAACACCTAAGGATACAAGCCCCTGGCTATTTACAGATCCGGCCACATAGGGAATGATCCAGGAGTTATGGTGGGGGATTCTGTGATACTAGAGGCATCCCCAGATCATCCTATGTCCCTGTGTCCCTGTCTCTCTGTACCGCTTGCACATGGAAATCCCCTAGGGAACTTAAGAACCACCAATACACTGACTTCATGGTCTTGGTTAGATATTTAAGTAATAACGACATGGTTTTGCCAGGTGATCAGGAGGGTTTCGATGTCCTCAGATGATTCCATTATGCAATAAAATGTGAGAACCGCAGGTCTAAGACTAGTGACCTGGTCCCACTGGAGGGAAGATGTCATCCACACCCCAGTGGAATCCATGGCTGAGTGGACGTGCAGATAGGCTCCTCAGAGTGGCATTAGGAGGTGAGCCAGCACTACCCTCTTGGGGCATTAATTCAGAACCTATGCCCTTAGACAAGAATGGCTGGTACTGGAACCCTAGTCAGTTTCCTAGGACCAGTGAGGTCATAGACCTGAAAAAGAATCTACTATCACCACTTTGTTAGATGAGCACGTCCTAGTGCATCCTAAATCTTATCCTTAGACCCACAGACAAGTGTAGCTCCCATCCCTCATCAAAGAAGCCTCTCTCTAGAGCAAGTGGAGACCATCACAGAAAATCATACTGGACATGATGTAGCAATGAACAGGTCATGGGGACCCCAGCCCCAGTGGATACATCTGTATCACAGCTGTTGCATCTATGGCTCAGAGAAGACCACAGAAGAGAAGGAGTCAAGAATTTAAGAGCCAGAATACCAGGAAGTCCGCTGTGAAACTGTCTCTCCTAGAAATGGCTCAAGACTGAAACAACAGCAGTGTCAATGGACATGTTAACATGGCAGGGGAATATTTGAAGGGGTCCCACCCCTAACCAAAGAACTATAGGCAACTCATGACTGTCACCAGAAGAACAATTAGCCTCTCCCAGCCATGAGGCTCCCTGCCCTCCCCAGCCCCCGTTATCAGTTATCAAATGCAGAGTGGTCAGCCTTGAATTCATATATATACCATCACCAAAAACAATCTCAGAGGGTTGTATTTATATAGATTTGTGCATAGATATGTGAATATAATACATTTTATATATCAAATATATGCATGCACACACACACACACACACATATATATATATATACACTTTTTTATTTTTATTTTTTGAAGAAAAGAAGGATATCAACTTGAGAGTTGGGGAGGAAATGGGAGAGATTCCAGAGACGGTAGAGCATGCAGCTGGAGAGAAGAAAGGTGTGTGTGTGTGGGGGGGGTGCTAATATAATTCTATTTCAATTAAAAACACATTTTAAAAAAAGAATGAAAGCCCAGCACACTGAAAATCAGTCAGGTTTGCTTTTGAGGATCTAACCTGCCTTGGAGGATGCCCTACACTCACTCTTCATCAGCATCCCTTCCCCGTGCAGTCCCAAGGAAACCCGGCCTGTTAGCAACCCCAGCCAAGCTCCCACACACCTCTCCTCATCCAAAGGATAAATTAAGGATCCCAGAGAACAGACTTCCTGCAGTCAGTTAGGTCAGACACCCTGCAGGGAAGTGCAGCCTGAATCATCCAGGGTGCCGCCTTAGTGCCACTCCTGACACAGCCCGGCCTACGGACTTGCTGTCTGCATGTCAGGATATAGAAGACACCTGGGCCCAATCCCACGGTTGTCATGACAGCCAAGTCTGAAATAGATTGCAGACCCAAGAGCCGTTTGTCTGACGCTGACCTACATGTAAGCAAAAATATTATTCATGTTGGAGAGAAAGCCATCTTCTGTTTAATCCGGAGAGATGTGGAGATGCAGGATTTGTTCCTTGGAGATACTAGGAACTTTGAAAAGATCTCCTAAATTCTGAAAATGTTAGCATTTATACATCTTATACCATTGTCAACATGCAAGACGACACTGTGCATTCCTAACTGCATTTTGGTTGCAAGTTATGTGCTTAAGCGTAGAGAGACCTCAAGTTGGGTAGCTTGAGGTGCTCGGGGCAACAGCATTAAGAATAGGGTTAGACACCTACCCCTTTTCCACTCCTGTCTATTCTCCAGGAGAAAGAGAAGCAGGGAGACAGATGGGGTATCTGGGGTAAAAAGGGAAAGAGATGGAAATAGCTTGCAATTGAGTCCTCCTCCTCCTCTTCCTCCTCCTCCTCTTCATCCTGTCTCCATTGTTAATTTCGTTCAGTTTCCTCTGTCTATTACCATTCAGTGATCTTCTGTAATGTTTTTACAGGCAATGGTCCTTGCCTCCTGACATCCTCATTGAATACTGTATTGGAAAGAAGGGCAGATGCTGCCCCTGCACTGGACGCTAGGACGGCACAAGCCTGGGACATTACTGAGTGTGTAAAATGTGGCTGGTGAGCTGAGAGGGACCGTGAGTGCCAACTTCACCCGGGAGTTTGAAGATCTCATATGAGAATAACATAAAGCATGGAACTTGTAACTTTTGAAACATTTTTCCGATCAATTACATGTTGAAAACATTTTTGACACATTTGGGTAGTTACTTAAATTAATCTCTGCCTCATAGCATTTCATTAAGTAGACGAGACTGACCTCATGGTCTGTTCTGAGCCTCCAGAATATTGGGACATTACATTTATGTATCACCACTCCCTGCTACTGATCACTCCTTAAATGTGGTTGTTTAATTCCATACGTGGTTTATGTTATGAATATGGGGATACAAGATAGATCAATTATAGATGTCAAACAGTGAAGTGGAAAAGGAAGAGGAAGAAAGAACTAGAAAGAGAGAGTGAGTGATGCGGACTCATGTTGCTTAGACCGTTTGCTCCTGGGTTTGGCTGTCATTTTTGTTCAATATGACCTAGACCATATTAATAAGTTCACTGTGCCTCATTCCTTTATCTATAAGGATGAAAACATAATAAAAGTCATTTCAGAGTTACAATAAAGAATAAGCATCCAAAACAAATGTTTATTATGTTTTATTACAAAGTAAAGGTCAAATTTCTTTTCCTTTTTTTTTTGTCTAATTATCTCAACTATCTAACCCATCTTTTCCCCATTCTTTCATTCACTCTCCGTTCAGATAAAATTTTAATCCCATGGAGTTATTCAAAGATTAGCATAATGTAATGATCCAGTCTCTTGTCTTTGTCCCAAACCACTTCCAAACTCCTTTCCACTACAGAAGACACTAAGTAGTCGGTCGCTGAACAAGAGCTGAAGAGTTGTCTAAAGTCTCTCTCTCTTATCGTCTTTCCCCATGGTCCAATCATGGGCTGCAGATTCTAATTCTGACGTTTTCTCTTTTCTCCACCCTTGCTATACTTGGCTAACCTACAGCCATCAATCCCCTGGGCTACTGAATAGTTTCCTCAATGCATCCCCTATTCCAATTTTGTTCTATCGCCCACCTGAAAGGCTAATATTATAAAAGCACCAATCAGACCCCATCTTTCCTCTTCCTTCAATGGCTTCTCATGACCCAAAAACCATATTCAAGCCCCTTATCATTGCATTGCACAATCTGGCTTCAGTCTACTCTATTTGTTAATTTTCTCGTGGCTAAGACAGAACACATACCGGAAATGACTTGAGGGGAAGGATTTATCTTGGCATAGGTTCCACTGTGACGTGGAAGGTATGATGGCCCCAACAGCTCAGTTTGTGTTGAGAAGAGCAGGAGGCAGCTAAACTTACATGATGTCAGTTCACCAGAAAGCAGAGAGTTGGCGGCTGGAAGCAAGGCCAGGATATGCTCCTCGTGGCTCACCTGGATCAACCCACTTCCTCTAGCTAGGCAACACTGAGGGTTCAACAACCTCCCAGACAGCACCTCCATCTTGTGAAGAAGTGTTCAAACATATGATCTTAGAGGGGACAATCCACATTAAAATCATAAGCACCACTTTTAAAAATCTCACCTGAGAATAATTTCCTGTTGCTCTCTCCCTTAAAGATAATAAGCTAATGTGTCTTATCTTGAATTAACCAGATTGAGGCCCATCTTTGCTCTGTCTGCTTTATTGCCACACCCCGTGGTAGTTTGAATGAGATGCTCCTATATACTCTGCCGTTGGAGGAATTGGTCCCCAGTTGGTGGAACTGTTTGGGAAGGAGTAGGAGGTGTGGCCTTACTGGAGGAAGTCACTGGGGGAGGGTGGGCTTTGAGGTTTCAAATGCCATGTGTTATTTCCAATTCACTCTCTATGCTTGTGGTTCAGTGTGAACCCTCAGCTCCTGCTTCAGCTGCGTGCCTGCTGCCTGCTGTCCCTGCCATCCTGAATTCTAACCCTCTAGAATCATGAGCCCAAATAAACTCTTCCTTCTTGACATTGTTTTGGTCATGATGTTTTATCGCAGCCGCAGAGCAGTAACTAATACAGATGCTGGTACTATGAGTAGGCTATTGTTGTGGCAAGTCTGCCTTTTTTTTTTTTTTTAAGAAGAACATTGAAGACTCTGGGACTTTGGACTAGAAAAGAGATTGAACACTGTAAGCAGAGCTTAATGGACCCTCCTAGTAAAAGCTTTGAAGACAGTAGTGCTGAGAGCTCTGTGGACGGTGGAAGCTCAGCTTAAGAGGTTTCAGAAGAGAACAATATCAGCAACTGGCCTAGAAACCATTCTTGTGATATCTTGGCAAAGAACGTGACGACTTTCTGCCTGTGTCCTAAGAACATGCCTAGGGCTAAACTGAAAAGTGATGAACTAATTTCTTTAGGAGAGGAGATTTTAAGACAGCACAGTGTCAGCTCTGCTACATGGCTATTAGTAATCGCTTTATCATGAAAAAGAGCAAACAAAGCAGAAATATATATATAAAATGTGCAGTTTAAAGAGAAACGGAACATCAAGAAACAATGTTCCAGCCCACGCTTCTGAAGGAGATAGGAGATTAAGTAGAGGCCTGAAACACATTGAAATAAAGGAGGAGCACCCTCACGGTGAAAACACATCCTACTAAGCTTCCAACTTTTGAAAGAAAGTCTTCTGCTCCCAGAAAGGAACAGCAAACAAAAGATGTGGCAAATGTGATTCAAAGGGGCAGGCTCCATCCCAAGCTGGTACCCAGGACTTGGCAACATCATCCATGCAGTACCGGTTTTAGAGCCATGAAGGGTACATGAGAAAAGGACTCATAGACTCTTCCTCTATGCTTTCAGAGAGCCAATGACACAAGATATATGGCACAGGTGAAGTCCTGGTGTGGAGGCCCTGATAGGCCATCACACGAAGCTATAGAAATGAAGCCTGAATTGTATTGGAGACCCCAAGAGCCTGAAATGCCAGAGCCCTGGATATCTGCCAATACAGATGCACACAGAGAATAGAATTAACCATAGAGAAAGATGTATGTTGCAGGCAGCCAAGCTGGAGGGGGTTGAGTCATCTAAGCCTTTTGACATGAGATATGGAGCTGCAAGATTTGGCATTTGCCTTGCTGGACCTCAGTCTCGCTCCGGTCCAGTATTTCTTCACTATGCTCAATTCCTCCCCTTTGGAATGATAATATATATTATGTTCCATCATGTGCTGAAAGTTTTTAATTTTCTCTTTTGATTTTATGGGTGTTTCCAGTAAAGAAATTGCATCAAGTCTCAGAAGAGACTTTGAATGTTGGTCTTTAAAATTGTTGTGACTGTGAAAGACTATGGGGACCTTTTGACATTAGACTAAATGTGTTTTGCATTATGATAGGGCCATGGGACTATGGGGACCAGCAAATGGAATTCAATGGCTTAAATGAGATCCCTACCCCCATATTTTTGGGCATTTGAATACTTGATACCCAGTCGGTGGTTTGGTTTGGAGAAGCTTAAAAGATGTGGCCCTGCTAGAGGAAGTATGTCACTGGGAGTGGGCTTTGAGGTTTCAAGTACCATCGCTTGTTCATTAACTCTGTTGTGTTTGGGGTTCAGAGTGGGAGCCCTCGGCTGTCTCCACTCTGCCATCATGGACTCTAACCCTTAAGCCCCAAAGATGCCATCTACACATTGCCTTGGTATTGATGTTTTATCATAGCAAAAGAAACATAACTAATACACCCTCCCACTCGGTCTTTCCTGATCGATTTTTCCAGATTCAGATCTCTAACCAAGTGCCCCCTCCTCAGGGAGACACACCCTAGATGATAAAGGTGTACCATGACCATGAGCTCCACTCACGGATACAGCCCTTTTTCTTATTTCTTCCTACAACAGCATGGCATTTGCTAACATGGGCTTGTCTGATCCTCTTCCTCTAGGACAGTGAGGCTACAGACCTTGTCTGTCATGGACATCAGAGGACAATGCCACCTCTGTATGTTGCCATTCACTTGTCCATGCTGAGCCTTTGGCCACACCAATTCCTCTCTCAAGAGCACTCCTTCACCATCTTTTTGTGAGATGACCAATTGCTGCCTTCATCTACCATACAGCTGAAGCGTCAATCTCTGTACCCCTTTCCAGTGTTCTGACTCATGAGCGATCCCACAACACCCTGAGTTCAGACCTGCCATGCTGCTTCTCCACACCTGTAATGTTCTGTCCCCACTTATCCCCTGTGAGTTCATCCAGGGTGAGAACCACACCCAATCTCCGAATTCCCATCTTTCTCTTAGAAGCCTGGCATCGTCGGAGGGAGGAAAAAGTTGTCAGTTAACTTGGATATAAAATTCTTTCTTTGTTAATGGTGAAGTTTGACGAGGATTCAGAACATCTTTGAGGCTCCACTTCCTTTCCCACTAAGTGGAAGATCTCAGCAGGGGTTTCTTGTGAATTGTTTTTTTTCCCCCTCTTGTAAGTATGTGATGATTACCCTTAATCATCAACATTTAATTATACTGGATTTAGAATCACCATGGAAACACACCTTTGGGTGTGTCTAGGCAGATGTTCCCAGAAAGGTTTAACTGACTAGAGAGGACCTACCTTGAATGTGAGTGGGACCCTCCCATAAGCGAGGGTCCTGGATGGAGTAAAAGAAGATGTGCTGAGAAAAGCGTTCATCTCACTATTTCCTTTCCGTGGATACAACTTAACCAGGTACTTACATCACTCTCCAGCCACCAGAGCTCGAGCTGCTTCTGTTGCCAGGACTTCCCCTCCATGACGGACTGTATCCTCAAACGTCAGAGCAAGATAGACCTTTCTTACCTTGTACAGTACTGGGCAGGTATTGGTCATAGCAATAACGAAGGGTCTAGTGTGGCATGAGTTTATAAGTTCTCTTGGATTTGCACAGATGGAAGCAAGTTAATTGAAACCTGTTAGCTTCCTCCCAGCTTCTTTCTCTCAAGAATCAGTCATCATTTAACTCAACGATGTTTCCAAAACTGTCATGGGATGCACTTCATTATTTACTGCATTTGCATATTAATGATATTTGGCTGGTGGTCGATAGTATTAGCTGATTCTCTGTTGATGGGCATGTAACTTATTTTTAATCTTTTATAGTTCCAAAATAACAATGCTGCAATGAAGATCTGTGCAGGACTCTGTGTTCTGTGGAAATCTCTCGGTAAAATTAAGATTCCCTAAGAAAAACTGTTACCAAACTAAAAGATAGATTCACTTTTCACTTTGATACTACAGTTTCCCTTTGATTTTTGCAGGTGGATTTGGCATAATTTGTCTTAATTAATAATACATTCAAATCACCACCAAAAACCCAGAACAGTGTATGACACTCATTAACGTGATTCATTACCCCATATTTTGACCTTTACCATATTTAATCCTTACCAAAACTAGCTCATAGCCTGGTCTTGGCTTCCAGCCCCATAACATAATGTCTTTTTGCATTTCTCTTGTCAAGAAAGATGAGTATGTGTCTGTTTTGAGAGCCATTCACACAGTTTTATTCTATGAATTAGTCTCTTGATTTAAGCTTCTCCATAATCTGAATGTTTTATGACTTTTATCAATATGTAGAATTCTTTATATTAAGGACACTGGGGATGTGCATGAAAATTTTTCTCATTGTTTTGGCCTTAAATAGAGGAAAATTGGTGGTTTATAGAATCTTTTTATTTGTGAAGCCTTTCTACGCCAGTATTTATTTTTAATTCTGTTTTCTTCTAGTATATGCTTCTTCCTCTCCATGGACAATAGTAGATCATCTATGATTTGTCGTAGGTTGTGAACTACTGTTACTTTCCTGTGTGGCTGTCCACTTGTCTCTTTACTATTTAAAAAAATTAACTGTTGTTCTGGGGTCACAGCTGTTCACAGCGTTGAACTTGAAGTTCGGTTCTCTCTGCCATTGGTTGTTTTTTTCTCCACTGTTGGCAGAATTGTTTTGAGGGCCAAAAGTTATTATCAATTAGCCTTGCACAGTGCTGTAGTCAGGGTTTCTATTGCTGTGAAGAGACACCATGACCATGGCAACTCTTATAAAGGAAAACATCTAATTGAGGCTGGTTGACACTTTCACAGGTTTAGTCCATTATTGTCACAGCAGGACCTGGCAGCATGCAGCCAGACATGGTGCTGGAGAAGGGCAGAGAGTTCTGAGAGCTCTCTCTCTGGATCTGCAGGCAGCAGGAAGAAAGAGAGAGCCACTGGACCTGGCTTGGGTTTCTAAAACTCCAAACTGACCCTCAGTGACACATGTCCTCAAGGCCACACCTCCTAATCGCTCTCAAGCAGCACCACTCCCTAATGACCAAGACTTGAAACAGTTGAGCCTATGGAGGCCATTCCTATTCAAACCACCACAGCGCACATAGGCGAGATGCTCAGTCAATTTTATCTCTGTCGCTATGGAAATTCTCATCAAATTGTTTCAGTTACTTCACTCTATGCTTATGTTCTTGTTTATTTAACAGTGAACTATTACAATAGTAGAAGGGAATAATTGTTTCAGCATTTATTGGGACACTGTGTAATTGCACAGGCTTTGGAGAATTCACCTCGGTCATTATCCATGCTAGGCATGTGGGAGATCCTAAAATGGATAGGGCAGAAACTCCCCCTGCAAAGATCATCCCAGGCTCTTTCATTGGCATATTCCAGATGGCACATCTGTGGACTGAGGCTGAGATGGATGGAGAAAGCTGTGAGAGGGACGGAGGGGGATCTGTTTGCATTGCATGAATGGCTTCAGGACTGATGTGGGGGTGATGGTCTGCTCTTCTCGTGTGATCCTCAGGGATAATGAGTGCTGCAGTTTATGGACTCAGAGAGAAGGAGGATGCCAGAAAGGACCAGGGCCTGAGCTGTGTACAGAGCTCTGAAACTGCAGAGACGGGGCAGAATGCAAAGGGATCCAGATTAATTCAAATCATATTCCTGTACATGTTCTTGCAAGGGATTTGGTGCCAGGGTGACCTTGGCACATACTATGTGTTTAGGATAAAGCCAGCAGTGCCTCTGACCCAATTCTTTGGAATCTGCTGACCCTGGAGTCACATAGAATTTAGGGCTCACTGGAACTCGGTGAAATCAAGAGCTTTAGCACCTTCACATCCATTTCCCATAGTCATAACAAAATACCCTAAACAAACCCCTTACAAATGATGGCTCATAGTGCGAGTTTCATCCAGGGTCAGCTCATCTCACTGCTGTAGAGCCTGTGGGGAGTCGGCACATGAAGGTGGGGGCATCCAGCATGGGAAAGCCTCAGTCATGGGAACCAGAAGCAAGAAGGGCAGCGGCTGGGCTAGGGCCCTATCACCTCCAGTTATCTTAACTCCCTTCCAGAAGCTGCCATATGCCAAAGGTCCCACCACCTCCCAGCAGTGCCACTGCTGGAGACTAAGCCTCCATTCAATACACAGGCCCTTGAGGAGACATTTGTAAATCCCTTTAATTCCAATCTTCTCATTTGATTCACGGTGGTGATGGAAAAGTGTGCAAATAGGCAGGATGATAGGGTAAAGACAAACAATATTTTATAATACATTATGTGAATGAGTATGTAAGCAACACACACTGTTAGGGATTGTTGGTGGCAATTTAAGCATATTACTCATTGAGGAAATTTTGGCAAATCAAATCTCAAAAAAAAAAATGAAATTAAAATCACCAAGAGAAAACTCGGTTATCCCTTTTGATTCAATGGTCAGCTTTTCTTGTGAAATTTTACCTTCCTGAGAGGTCTCCCCAGAGCACAGAGTCTGGGATGAGGCACAGGTGCGACAGCAGAATCAGAGGGATGAGAAATTGTCTTAAAAGTATCGAAATTCAAACATGGCGATAATCGAAATGGAGGCTGCAGACAGGTGGTATATTGGGAACTATTCATGCAAAGGGCGTTCTGGTTGTTAGCCTGATCTAGTCAGTAGAGTTACATATGATGTGCTTGGTCTATAATCACTTACTGAGCAATTACAAACTCTTAATCAAATTCTCTTCCTAATAAGCAAATCTTTCTCTTAGTGGCTTCTTTTATCAGCAGGCTTGCCTCATTTCTCTTCTTGGACCAGTTCCTAAATAGATATTCATCTTGAGTTGAGGGCTTCATTTCTGCTCAGATCTCTGTCTTCTTAGAGTTTTCTCATCTACTGAAACAGATTGTTTTATGTTTTAAATATATATACATATATACATACATATATATGTATATATACATATATGTGTGTGTGGTGTGTGTGTGTGTGTGTGTGTGTGTGTGTTTGTTTTTCAAGACAGGGTTTCTTTGTGTAGTTTTGGTGTCTCTCCTGGATCTTGCTCTGTAGACCAGGCTGGCCTCCAACTCACAGAGATCTGCCTGTCTCTGCCTCCCAAGTGCTGGGATTAAAGGCATGCGCCACCACCGCCTGGAATTATTTTAAATATTTTTTAATTATAAGTATGTGTGGAGGGTGAGGTTATACATGTGTCTGTGGAGGCATGAAGAGGGCTTTGGATTCTCCGGAACTGGAGTTGCAGGTGGTTGTGAGCCGCCCCATGTGGATGCTAGGAACAGAACTTAGGTTCTCTGGAAGAGCAGCCAGTGTTCTTAACTGCCCAGTCATTTCTCCAGGCCTTTGAAATTGAACTTATACATAGAGAGAGGATTTGTTATTAAGTAGAAATATTTGGGATTCTTGGAATCAATCCTGAGCTCCATCCCAGCCCTGGGACTCACTAGGTAGATAGATACCATTGGACTAATCATTTGGAACTCATGATTCCAAATATCATCCTATATAAAATAAGAACAAGAATCAATTTCAATTTTATGGGTTTCTCCCAGATCTAAATAAGACTGTGAATTTGAAAAATAAGTTTTTGTGAACTGTAGAATACAGTTCCTATGATTTTGTGACCTCATCACTCACCCTCGCTGGCAAGGAAAATTTACATTCCATTGTGTGGATGAGGTTACTTAAATTAGTTTGAGCTTTATTAACTGAAAATTGCTGTGGTCAAATGCCGAATGTGTGGTGGTTCATAGAGATATCATGCTCACAACCTTCCTGTTTTCAAATAGGAAAACTCTGCTGCTTCCATTTTGATGTGGAATTCTTCAGATAGCTATTTATGAAACATTTTTGAAATTAGCCTTTCAGTTACAATGAAAATCAAATATTCAGAGTATATTCCTTTCCCAGTGCCACAGCTTCCCACTTTAAAGATGTTTAATAATCTTTTGAGTTTCTCCTGCATGCTCCACATAGAGCAGAGCACATACAGTCTAAACTCTCCTCCTCTAAAACCATGTCCATGGTGATACTGGTGATTAGCACAGAGAACTCTCTGTCTGGGAGACACACATGTCTTCGGCATGTGTTTTTGCATTTGGAGTCGATGGTCACATTTGAAATCCCTCAATAACTTATTCATCACCTGCTAATTTTTTTACCTCCTATTTTTATGTCAAACTAACAAACCAGGAGCCTCAGGCTCATATTCACTGAGTGATTTCCTCAGGGCCACACAGCATGAAGATGGCTACCTAGATGTAGGTATGACCTCCAGTGACTATAAGATGAGACAGACAAAGATCAGAAATGCAGAGAGGAATGTCTGAGCCTTCATAGGTTGAGTTTCAGAGAGCTGCAGACACAGTTTTAGGGAGGAAGGCTGTGTTAAAGTACAGTATTTGTCATTGGCTGTTACTTTGCAGTTAGAAAATTTATTCAGCCTATGCAGACCTGCACTCCTCTGCAGTTATAATGGTGATATAAAGTCCGCCAGCTTTTTGATCTGAAAACCCTATAATTCTGTGTTTCCTTGGGCTATGTTGAATTTTCAACACCAGGAAACATATCAGGGAAGCAGTTATTAGACCCCTGATCATCACTGTAATTTTTTTCATATTTAAGGGTACATAATATGTGATGCAGTTAGGGCATTTCCAGTGCAACCAGTGATTGGCCCACAGTTTTTGTTTTCAAGTGTGTCTCAGCCCATGGAACTCCTGCCTGCCCCTTAAGTGTTAAACAAGCCTTAACAATACATGAAATCAGCAGCTAGGAAAATGGTAGGTACTGTAGTAAATCCCAGATTTCAGCCACCAAGCACAACAACCCTTTCTTTTTCTTTCAAATTGCAAGTCAAAAGGACTAAGGATTTAGCTTCATGGGAGACTGTTGATCTAGAATGGGAAAGTGGTGTGTGTGTGTGTGTGTGTGTGTGTGTGTGTGTGTGCGCGCGCGCGTGTGTTTGTGTGTGTGAATATGAATGAGAATTAATATAAACTATAGTTCAGAACTATAGGCCAGAGAAAGATGGCTGAGTGGTTAAGACCATTGGTCATTCTCCCAAAGAAGCCAGGTTTGTGTCAGGGACTTCCCCCACACCCCATACTCCCACATGCCACCCTACCCCCAGCAAGTCCTATGTGTTGGGGGACAATGCACAAGAGGTGAAGAATGAAGCCCCAGGCAGTGACATCTTTGCAAGCACTCGGTCGTTGCCTTCCAGAGTCTGACCTTATGGATTACTTTTTCCTACATGTTTAAACATAGCATAACTTGTGAGCTGTGACCTTTACAATAAGAATGAATTCTGTTGGCTGATAAACAGAGCTCAGGGATGGGGACTAGAGGAAGAGTCTGTGATAAGCATAAGGAAGGATTCTATTGGTGGAGGATGTAAAATACATGGAGCCTCTTTTATAGGGGTGTGTTCTATTCAGAGTGGGACTAGGGTCTGAACACTTCCAGGATACTAGGGAGATTCAGGTGGAGGCTGGCTCCTAGTAGAACAGCCAAGAATCACCAGGTTGGTTGACCACTTCTCACTCTGGCATTCTGGATAACTAGGTGTCATTCATTTACTTCTGTTGAAGAAAATAGGCACGCATGATTGGCAATCCTGGTTTCTCCAATGCTTACTCTAGGCTGTGCTTCCTACAGGCTCGATTCTCAGCACCAGCATGGCCACTCACAACCATCTATAACATCTAGTTCCAGGGAACCTGATGCCCTCTTCTGGCCTTCACAGGAACTGCATACATACGGTGTATAGACGTGCAGAGGAAACACTCATACACATAAAATAAAAATAAATAAATCTTAAAAATAAAACCCTTCATAACTAATATTGTGGTTTGCATACAACATTCCTTTCGCAAGTCAAGGACCTGGTGTCCTTTCATCTTCATGGTTTCCTGGGATAAACACACTTTCAGCATCCTACTGCCTAGGGAAGAGAAAAACAAAAGCCTAGTAGATGCTCCCATCTCTTAAACCTTTGGCTTTGCTTCCACTTACATTCCACTGGCTAACATGCTCCTGTGCTTATCTTTACTGACAAGGAGTCTGGAACAGCAGACCAACTCTTCCCACATGCCTTGCTAATCAGCAGATCTGTGATGCAATCACCTTCCTCCTCAGAGACAATCGCCGTTGAGTTGCTGCTGTTGCGGAATCCATGATCCTTGAGGATGGACACGGTGGCCTCTCCCATGGATCTAGAGAGTGGACTTATGATGCTCTATGAACTAAAAAGGACCAGGCACCTGCTGGCCAACACACAAGACACAAGACTAAGACACAAGACACAAGACACACAAAACACAAGACTAAGACACAAGAATGTAGCAGGCGCAGTACAAGCTCAATCAAGTCCTACTTAGAAAGGAAGGCCAGGCAATGCAGGGCACCCGCTAGTCCAGAGTGATGATGGACACCTCCTGGGCAGATGGGGTGCTCTCAGTCTGGCCACTGAGGAAGTCACCTGGGAGTAGAAGCAATGTGCCCTCCAGGTACAGTACCCATCTTTTTTTTTTTTTTTTTTATCTCAGTGACCCTGGCTTGTGGAATGTGGACCGCTGCCCATTATTATCTACAACCACAAGAGTGTTGGGAGCTAGAGGGCTTTCAAAGTACACTTTCTGCTTTTTGAATACTAGTATCCAATAATAACAAATGGACTTTTTTTTCTTTTTCTAAAATATCTAAGGGATAATTGTTTCTTTGACAATATAATTCCCCCTAAAAGTTCCCTTTATGGATTGAATTCTGTCACTCAAAATTAATATATTGACACTCTATCCACCAGAATATGACCTTATTTGGAGACAAGATCCTTATAAAGTTAAATAGAGGTTGCCGGGTAAGCTCTATCACAGTGTGGCAGGTGTCCTTATAAAAAAAAGAAGTTTGGAGATAAATATGTGGTCTGAGGGAGATGCAGCCTGACATCTGGCCCGATAAAGATGGCTATGCCCTAGCTCAGAGGAAAGACTGAAACAAACCCCTTCCTCACTGCATTCAGCAGGAGTCGAGGCTGCCACCCCCTCGATGTTGCACTGGCAAACCCCGACAGCGTGAGATGACTTCTGTCTGTGGCTGAAGCATCCGCGTTTGTAGTCCGTTGTTAGGGAAGCCCAAGGAAATGCATACGATTCCTTCAAAAGTTTCTCATCAGTTTTCTACCGGAGTGATAATGCGAGCCATAAAGTTCTTTTTCTGACGCCATGATTACTGCTTCCTTTCCCTAATTCCTAATCCCCAATGCATCTAAGCCTAGAAGCTGATGTCATGGCGTTATAAGAGGCAGCAGGCAGGGTAGAAGGGTTTGTCTTCACTCCCATCTTGGCCGAGGGCTGACTCACTTCAAGTGTCATAATACAGTAGAAGGTGACCTTTTCCTTCACACACAGAAAGCCTATCAAGTGCTCTGGTGTTTAAGTGCTTTGTTTTAATTTCTTTCATGTAGTAACTCAAAGGTTCAGGCCTCCTCTTCACTCAAGTCCCACAAGTCTGAGACCTCGTGACCGTTTGCAGCCAGGTGGCCAAAAGATATGAATGTGGAAAAGACACCGTTGCCTCTTTATCCGGATGCCACTGTGGTGGTTTAAATGAGAATGTCCCCCCACAGACTCGGGTACTTGAACTCCCAGTCACCAGTGGGTGGTGCTCTTTGGGGAGATATATGGCATTGCTGGAGGAAGTATACCACAGGGGTTGGGTTTTGAGAATTCATAGCCTTGGTCTGCTTCCAGTACGTTCTCTCTGCTTGTGTTTATGTAAGAGATGAATGCCCAGATTCCTACTCAGGCTGCCATGTCTGCTGCTTGCTGTCACGCCTCCCCACCACAATGCATTCTTATCCCTCTGGACTCCTAACCCAAACTAAGGTCTTTCCTTCCTAGGTTGCTTTTGCTGATGCTGCTTTATCACAGCAACTCTGAGAGCCAACCCTATGGTCGTGGTCAATCACAAGAAAGGCCAAGGAACTGAGTCAAGCTGGGGGCCAAGCCGGAAGGATGCAAGCACTGTGGTGAGCAGATGTTGTCTTGACCTTTAGAGGGATTCTTCTTGTTTTATGATGAGGAAACAGACGCTGGGAGAGGAGATACCTCACTCAAGACCACACAGCTCATAGCCGATAAAAGAAAAACTTTAACTCATGTCCATTTGTCTCAAATGAAAAGGATAAATAAAGAGAGGCCGGCAGGATGGTCAATGTCTTAGAAGCCATTCAATTGCCAAACTCAACAAATAATATAATCAGTCAATTATATTTGAACTTCAGAGGAACAACTTTTTTTTTGGGGAAAAAAAAGTACTAGAAGTATGACCCGTGAAGCTTGGAAAGCCTGCCAGAATAAATTGTTTTAAGGATTGCAAGTAGTTAACAACGCAAAGAAGCCACGGAGCTGGATGTGCAAAACATGTTACAATACATTCCATGGAAGACTGGGGAAATAATAGTGCCTGAAAATGGCAATCATGCTGTCATTGGCTCAAGGCACTAAGGAGCTGCCAGGGAATTAACACTCAACTGCAAGAGAGCTCCTCGTCACCACAAACACAAGGGGAATCCTCTCTGAGGAGCTAGCTGGTACATCTCCCTCTCCTGAGGGATGGATTGATAGAATGACCGAGTAAGACGTTATTCTGAAATAGTTTTGGGTGTTTGAATGACATTAGTGAAATGCAAACAGCTATTTCAAGATATATTTAAATTAAGAATAAGTCACTATGGCAGTTAGGATAGAAACTGAAGGTTTCTGTCCTCTGAAATGTGAGTTTATCACAAAAGAACCAAGTAAAATTAATGACTATTTGCTTTACAGCCTTTTCCTAGATTGCCCCAGACTGCCTTAGTCTGTTCCGGCTGAGAAGATAAACCCCTCAGGCTGAGGTGATTACAGCTCTAGATGCTGCAGAGCCCAAGATCATCTGCCAGTAGGTTTGGTATCTGGAAAGGGCTTTCTTTTTGTTCTAAGGATTGCTGCTGAGTCCTTACAAGCCAGAAGGGCAGCGGGGCCAAAGAAACTTCATAAAGCATTCAAACAAAGGTACTGTCTTAGTTAGGGTTTGTATTGCTGTGAAGAGACACCATGACCACACCAACCCTTATCATTGAAAACATTTCACTGAAGAGGCTCACTTACAGTTTCAGAGGTTCAGTCCACTCTCATCATGGCGGGGATCATGGCAAGCATGCAGGCAGACATGATGCTGGAGGAATAGCTAAGAGTCCGACATCTTGTAGGCGACAGAAAGTTGACTGACACACTGGACGGTATTCCGAGCACAGGAAACTCAAAGTCCACTCCCATAGTGACACACTTCCTCCAACAAGGCCATACCCACTCCAACAAAGCCACACCTCCTAACATTCCCTGTGAGACTATGGGGGCCAATTACATTCGAACAACCACAGGCACTAACCCATTTAGAGAGTGTAGCATCATGACCTGTCTCCAAATGTCCTTGTCTCTCAATCCTATTCCATGAGCAACTAATTTCCACAAGAAGTTTGTTCTGGTCCTCTTCCTTCTCTTCTTTCTTCTTTTCCCTTCCCTCTCCTCCTCCCTCCTTCCTTCCCTGTCTCAGTTGGGGTTTCTATTGCTGTAACAAACAGCCATGAACAAAAGTACTTGAGGGAGAAAGGGTTTGCTTCAGCTTATGGTTGGAGTCAATCATCCAGGGAAGTCAAGGCAGGAACCTAGAGGCAAAAGCTGAAGCAGAGGCCATGAAGGAATGCTGCCTCCTGGCTTGCTCCTCATGGCTTGCTCAGCCTTTCTTATACCACCCAGGACTACCTACCCAGGGTCACACAGCCCACAGTGAGTTGGGCCTACCCACATTGTCTTAGTTAGGGTTTCTATTGCTGTGAAGAGACACCATGACCACAGCAACTCTTATAAAGTAAACATTTAATTGAGGTAGCTGCTTACAGTTCAGAGCTTCAGTCCATTATCATCATGGCAGGGAGCGTGGCAGCTGGGAGCATGGTGGTGTGCAGGCAGACAAGGTGCTGGCTACATCTTGATCAGCAGGCAACAGGAAATGGGCTGAAGCACTGGGATGGTTTGGGCACATATGAGACCTCAAAGCCCACCCCCACAGTGACACACTTCCTCCAACAAGGCCACACCTCCTCATAGTGCCACTCCCTATGAGCTTATGGGGACCAGTTACGTTCAAACTACCACACACATTAATCAAGAAAATGCCCCACAAACCTGCCCATAGGCCAATCTAGTAGGGGTATTTTTCTCAATTGAGGTTCTCTCTTCCAAAACGACTTTAGCTTGTGTCAAGTTGATGTAAAACTAGGCACTCCACTCTTTTCTCTTTCTATCTGTCTTGGTTTTGTGAGACAGGATGCTGTCATGCAACAGGCTGACCTCAAACTCACTGATGGGATTGCTACCCCATGACGGGCTTCCCAGCAGGTACCATCTGCCATGCACTACATTAGCCATTTCGGATCAAGATGCTTTCAGCCTTTCAATTTCCTTCATATGCGATTTAATACCTAGGAAAACCTGGCAGGGTCTGTCTGCCACACCCTGGATCAAATAAATGAAATTCAGAGTTGTTCAGAGGATATATTCTTATCAGATAGGGATCGTGTACAGCCCCGAAATGTGGTTTCTCAGCCTTAATTAACCTGCTTCTCCATTAAGGTAATTAAAATCCTGCTCTCCTGCTTGCCATTTTCATATTCCTCTAACCCGAGACTCTCATAAAAATAATAGCAAGAAACCATACGATTTACAAGTGAGGTCGTTAGATAAGAGGGATGCTGGGCCGGGCTACCATCTGCAGGAAGCTTTGTGTCCATGGGAACTGAAGGCATCACTCTTCCTGACCCACCAGTAACAGATCCTTAGATATAATACACCAGCATACCCTAGAGATGGTCGACGAGGATTCTGTTTTGGTGTTACTGTTTAATAAAGGCGAGCTGAGCATGGCAAGCGATGGACCGTCAAATCCCCGGCAGATGCAATCATTGCCAATGGCTTAAAGCAGCGCCTTCATCTTTCCATTAGAGATGATTAAGAAAGGCCTCCAACTCATCAGAAAGCCTTCCATTAGGCTCCGCAATTCGCTGACCATTTACTTAGCATGTTTTTTAATACTTGGAAAATCCACATGAGTTTTCCATTCTGGCCCCATGGTGGTGACTCATCCTTTTATTTTAGCAACAGTGTGGACACAAGAGGAGAGGAGGTGAGTGTCAAAGGGATGGAAGAGGTAGGGCTGTGGGAGGGGACAGAGAGCAACATTTCCAAAAGCAGGACAGTAAATATTTGAGCAGAAAACACTTATTTTGTACCACAAACTTGTACGATTAATTTTATACACTAATATTATATTAAAAAAAATTAACCTGCACTTTGAATCTTTGTAGAATGGTGGCAATAAAGCTTCCATTGTTTCCACGCATCCAATCAAATCGTTCCAACTGAGACATTGCATATCTGGTCTCCTCAACTGATCTTTCCAATTAGCTATTAGTAAAAGCAGCATCTCTCCCTTTTACCTCTTCCTGATTTTTGGTTCCACCCTGGCTTATCAAATTAGCTTGTACAACAGGATATTGCAGAATAAATTAATTTGAGTTTCCTTTTTTCCCCAGCTTTATTAAAGCATAATTGAAAATCATATATTTATGGTACAGTGTTTTGATATATGTGTATATTATGAAGTGATTACTATAATCAAACTAATTAGCATATTCATTCCTTTGCATAGGTATTTTAAGTGTTTGCATGAAAAACACCTAAGATTTATTCTTCTGGTAGTTTTTGAGTATTAACTACCTTAGTGCTAGCTTCAGTCACTATGATATGCAAAAGATCTTCAGGATTTACCTTTCTTTTCTTTTCTTGTTTTTTTTGTTTTTTGTTTTTTTTTTCGAGACAGGGTTTCTCTGTGTAGTTTTGGTGCCTGTCCTAGATCTCACTCTGTAGACCAGGCTGGCCTTGAACTCACAGAGATCCACCTGGCTCTGCCTCCCGAGTGCTGGGATTAAAGGCATGTGCCACCACCAGCCGGCTACCTTTCTTTTCAAAGCTAACTAATGAAGTTATTTGTGTGCCATATGTCTGTACATGTGCGAGTGCCTGCTGGTTCATGCCGATGGCCCCGGTGCACGTGCGGAGGTCAGAAGACATCTTGTAGGACTCAGTTCTCTCCTTCCATCCTGTGCACCCCCCAGGGCTTGAGCTCAGGTCATCAAACTTGACAGCAAACAAGCTTTACCCACTGAGGAGTCTCACCAGCCCACTGCTCCTTTATCATCATCACCACCATCATCATCATCACCATCATCATCATCATCATCACCATCATCATCACCATCATCACCATCATCACCATCATCATCATCATCATCATCACCATCACCATCATCATCATCATCACCATCATCATCATCATCATCATCACCATCATCATCACCGTCACCATCATCATCACCATCATCATCATCATCACCATCACCATCACCATCATCACCATCATTATTATTATTACTATTTTAACAAATAAAGAGTTGTTTCTTCAAGGAAAAGTTCCAGGAGCACCTCAGGCTTCCCTAGGTGTGAACAGGAAAAACCATTTGTCACCATAAAAGTCACCGAAGCAGGTGCCACTGTTAATCTCTGACATGCGTATTTTAAAATTTCTTTCCCTTTTTGAATTATTGGCTCCTGTGTGGGCTGTGTGTCTACTACATAAAAATTAAAATACATGACTCTGAATGATCCAAAACGCCTCCCACATATTATTAGCAGGTGGTTAAATTTGGTGCCTTAAACGGAAGAACTCTAAGCAAAAACAGGAAATAATTATCTGCCCCCAAACTTGTGGCCACTTTGATTCCTATGTCTGTCTCCCTGGCATTCCAACGCAGGATCGTTCTTCAGTTGGAGTGCATGTCAGGAAGCTGTGTCTGAACTAATAGAGCATCCTTCCCAGATGTCTCAAAGCATTTTGCAGATCTTTGGGAGACAGATACCATCAGGGAAAAGCATAGTCTGGAGTCAGATGGATTTGCATTCATTTCCAGCTCTACCTCCAAGAGTCCAGGCAGTGGTGGGGAACCTACTTCTCTCCTCCTCCCTTGTACACTCGGTGATGAATGAGCCATGTGAAAGATAAAGGTGACATATGCCAAGAACACAGCAAGGTGTGGGACAGGCAGGAAAGGTTCTGTAAACGTGCTAGGAGCTTGATGAGGCATTTCAACATTTCTAAGGCAGGTTGTGCATTGCCTCTCCTGCTCACCATTAGCTTGCATAAATTATCACCCTGGCAGCCACTGTTCTCAAGAAACCATAATGAAGTAGTGTGGAAACAGAACAGAAGTCAAAAGAATCAAATGGGAATACAAGACTTCATTCCTCCATGCAAAAAAAAAAAAAAATTTCACAGGGGGAAAAAATTCTGTCGTTGAAAACACTAAGAATGAACAATAAAAAAAATTTTAAACTATATATTTTTAAACATGGAGCAAAGTTTGTGAGAGCGAATTCTCAAAAGACTACAATTGAAAAGCAAGGTGGAAAGCACAGGGTTAAGATTTTCGCTGAACTCAGAGCGATGGCAGCAGCCGCTGGTTAAACCTATTGGCTACCCGAAGAGAAAGCAGGAAAAAAAAAAAAAAAACAGAAAAAAACCATTAGGTTAGCTACAAGTGGACAGTGTGAGGGGAAAGCTGAGATTACTCCACATCAGAGACAGTGGACGCTTGAGAGCAACGCACTGGATCACACCCACTCCAGGAAAGACAGGCAGCGGAGTGACCTTAAGGAAAGACACCAGAAAAGAGGAAGGGCGTAGGAAAAACAGGGGAGGCAGGCAGGAATCTGGTTTCCCACTTCACACACACTAAGAAACTGTTTCAAGTTCCTATCAGCCCTCAATCCGAAAGGCAAAACATTTACACTACCAAAGATGTCAGAGAGGAAACCATACCCAAATATTTCAGAAAAGATCTCTAAAAATCTGTTAGTTCTCCAAAAGAACACATTTAAGGATGGGGGGAGGGGTGGAGAAGTGGGCGTCGATCTCAAACGTCTTCAGAACTCTGAAAATTAACCAACGGATTGCAAACCCCTAGGAAGGATGTTCATGAAGAATAGAGCCGGTGACCATAACAGCCATCGGTTAGTGACATCTCACCAGCCCCGTGAACATTCTCCCCTGCTCTTGCAGACAGTACTCAAACTATTAGGTCTGGGAAAGCCAGCAACCTAGCAGGCCCTGGAGGGCTCAGGGGGAGTGTGGAGGTTTCTAAGTGAATCATTCACAGAGAATGTTCACTATTCGACCCATCTAAAAAAGTTTGTTCTTAGGATTTGCCTTTAGTGCCCAACTGGCAACTTGCAGCTCTGCAAATAGTCATATTTTATTTTAAAAAATCAATAGCAATTGTTTCTCAAAAACAGTTTTCCAAGGAAGAGTGTCAATTGGAGCTAATAGAAAGAAGAAGAAAAACCTTTGAAGGAAAACCTGGGGAAGGAGACTTTTAATGGGCTTTCAGACTTTCTTATGCATCCCTTGTGATGTAGGAGATAATCACAGGGTGGGATGTGAACACAGGAAAGACATGCAAAGATCTTTTTTTTTTTTTTACATTGGGTTGGCCCTGAGGTCTTGTGCAAGCAGGAAATGATGGCTACTTCTGATCTGTACGCTAGCTGTTGACATGCCGGAGGCAAACTGCAACCCGCAGCTCCTCTGAACAAGCTGGGATTGTAAATCAGTGGACAGCATTTAAAGAAATCCTTGTATAACCATTAGCTGACCACAAAGCTAACCTAGGAGAGATTTCAGTGGCCGCACATAATAACACAGACTTTGGAAAATCGGTCTAGGAAAATCTAAGACTAACCATAACAGCAACAAAATCCATTTCAGGTTTGTTTGTTTGTTTGTTTGTGTTGGTTTTTTCCAGACAGGGTTTCTCTGTGTAGTTTTGGAGCCTGTCCTGGATCTCGCTCTGTAGACCAGGCCGGCCTCGAACTCACAGAGATCTGCCTGCCTCTGCCTCCCGAGTGCTGGGATTAAAGGCGTGCACCACCACTGTCTGGCTGTTTGTTTGTTTTTTTTAATTATGCTATTTAAATGTCCCTTTTTTTTTTTTAACAAGAATCAGGATACATGCAAAGAAACAGGAATGCATGAGCCATGCATACTTTCTTCACAAAAATCATACAGATATTGTCCTTGAGAAAGTTGAAATGATGGGTCGAGTAAGCGAACACTTATCAGTAGGTGCAAGGAACCAATCAAAAGCATTAAAGGAAAGCGTGAGAATGGCTCCCCAAATGTAGAGCATCCACAAAAAGACAGAAATTATAGAAAATAATCAGACAGGAACTCTGGAGTTAAAAACATTATTATCAGGAAGCTGTTATAAAGCCACCATAGACGTTAGCAGCAGATCCAAAGAATCCATAGACTGTAGTCGGGTCAATAGAGATTATTCTGCCCAAATAGCAAAGAAAAACAGAGTGAAGAAAAATGCTTGTGCCTCATCATCAAGCTTACTCACACACAGAGTGCAGGAGTCAACAGGGACAGAGTTTCTGACCGTAAAACAGCAGAAAACTTCCAAACTTCATGCAGAAAAGCACGGATCTTCATTTCCCAAGAAATTCAATGATGTTTTAATGGAGAAATTCAAAACAGCCACTCCCAAACACATTGTAGTCCAACTACGAAAAAAACAAACAGAGAAGTTCTAGAGTATCAACAGTTTTGATTAATCACATTATCAGATTCCGGGATGAGATTCCCAGCTGATATCTCATCAGAAATTTGGGAAGTCAGAAAATAGTCCACTGACATATTGAAATGATATTTAACGACTGTCAATCAAAATTTTGTAAGATTATCATCCTTCAAAATCAAAGGAGAAACTAAAAGAGTAACATAGGAACAAAACTAAGGTAAGATGTCCCCAAAAAGAATGATAACCTAGGACAAAATAAAGAGTCATGTGAAGCATCTTGAATCCCAGTGAAGACCCAAAGAACACGGGCAAGGATACCCAGGCATATGTGTTCACAGAAGTTAATGAAATTCACCAAATAAGCAGGACCTACCCCAGGCAAGTGATTATAGTTGGATCGGGTTGAAAAACCAAAGGTCACAAAGCACAATTTACAGAGATTTTAATTAAACTATTTCCTGAGCTGGTTATACTCAGGAACATACTCTTTACATATTTTCACATGACAGGAATCATCACTGTCATTAAATTAAAATGTGAATATCTCAATAGTTGAACTAAATAGACCCTTCCTTTGGAAATGAGTCACTCAATATTGCAGGTAATTAGAATATTTGAGACCTGGGGGAACTTGGGAAGATATTGGCTGTGATTTGCTCCAAGATAGCAGGAGACTCGTGGAGAAGGAAATTCAATGTCTATCTCTGGACTGAGGAAAGGGCAAGAATGGACAGGGATGGGAAAAAATGATGAGTATCTACCAGCATGTGTTAAGCCAGGGAAGTCAGAGAGACAGAGAAGCTGTGAGGGTCTTCTTCTGAGCTCTCAAGGTTGGGAAACTTGATGTTGATGTCATCCGTAAAGCATGGTGCTGTGATGAGGCCCTTGAAGAAAAGCTTATGCAGAGACAACAGCACTATCCTATGCAGGGTTGCTGGCCAAGAAAACCAAGGTTGTTTTGCTGTCGTTTTTCTAAAAAGTAGATGTAAAACGTTGCCCAAAGGATCATGCAAGAAGAATAGTGCAAGTGTCTGCTATATTCAGCAGCGTGCCTGCGCCAGGCTATTTTAGGATAGGAGAACAGGAACCCTAAGTTATCTTTGGGGGATGACTCAGTTGTCAAAATGAAGGACAAAGAGGAATGAGGCTGTACAGTCACCTCAGCTGCTGTACAGTCACCCCAATTCAGAGGCCCAAGGAGTGAAAGTGTTCCACTTGAGAAATTAACTCAAGGGACTCAACGTCCATGTCTCCAGGGAGAAGAGATTCTGCCATTTTGAGTGGCAGTCCACGCCCCATCGTTTGGAAGGCTGTCAACCTTGCCACACTCATGTGGGCAGTTCCTCATTGACATCTAGGCCAGTCAGTCAACTCCAGGCAAGTAAGATGGACTTTGCTGATTCCAGACTCATGGGCACATATGAATGAGGCAGAGAAAGAGTGCTTGGCACTAACAGGTGCCCAGATAGAGTCCAGCTCTCTCTTCTACCTTATATTGTCACCTTCAAATGTTTGGAAATGGCACTGATTGCCACAGAGCCTTGCATGTACGCCCTGCCCTTCTAGTGAATAAAAAGTTTTTTTTAAAAACACTAAATATATCTTCTTTTAAAATCTCATTTAATCATTCATGTATAAAAGACACAAACTGAATAGTTAATAATTATTGCTAATTTTAACCTATTTTAAAATACATTATAATTTGACCTATTATATAGCATGAAGCAAATTTTGTTTTCTCGCAAGTTTTTAAGCATGAAAAGCAACATTAATATTGGTTTCTGAGTTGTTAAGTTAATCCACAGGCAAAAAGTTTTGAATTAACTCTACCATTTCGTGAAATTAATGAAGAAAGACCATGGAGACAATTTAACTTAATCCAAATTTTAACTTGCAAATTATTTTGGCTTAGAAAAAGCAAAAATGTGAATGTTAATTTTGGAAAGTAAGTTTAAAATAATTTTAAAACATTCAAAACAATGAGCATTATTTACTGAACTAGAAACCAGTATTTTGGTTTTCTGTTTGTTTGTTTTTGTTTTGTCTTATTTTATTTTCCTATTTGGTCATACTGAGTTAGAAACATTACTATTCAGTTTATCTTCCTATAGTTTAAACCAATTGTCTTAGTCATTTCCTATTGATCCATGACACTTCTTTTTATTGTTTTCTAATTCGGTGGTTGAATAGATTTGGGGATGGGTGATAAGGTACACTGAACCTCGTGTCTCTTCCTCATATCATCCTGAGTGCTTCTAGTGTATGCAGGAAGACTCAAGAGTTTTCTCTCTGGTGTCCTGTATTTGAGCATATCACAAATCTACAAGCTGGTTTTGTAAAGTGTTCTAAATTTAGTCCTATTGTGAACTGAGACCCAGAGAACACAGTCTGTATAATAATCACAAAATACCACATTCTAGATGCTTCCTTTCATGTTGAGGGAGTGCATTATCTTTACAAAGGAACAAAAGTACTCAACACCTTTTAGGGCTGGTCGGGAAGGCTTTTAAACAAGGCCTGTCAAGACTGATGTAGGTAACATTGCAACAGGATCTTGCAATGGGGAAAAAAAGTGAACTTGAAGTGCACTAAGATAAGCGTGGCTGAGGTTTATAGTCAAGGAACTGAGTGAAGGTCAGTGAGTGGAAAATTAAAATGAAATATCAGGGGCCAATAGCTACTATGTAAACTGACCTGATAGCGTAAGAAAGTATGTTGATATGTACTTTTAAAATGTCATAGCTACTTTGCATGCTACCAAAAAGAAAAAAAACCTTAATAATTTGGGCTGGGGAGATGGTTCAGAGCTCTGGTCTCACCAGCATGGGGACTTGACTTTGAACCTCACACCCACATAACAAAGGTTAAGAAAGCATGGTGTTGGTGACCTATATTCTTAGTACACAGGAGCTTGGGTCGGTAAGAATATTTAGAGCTTATTGGTCAGATATTCTTGCTGAGTGGGTAGACTCCAGGTTCAGTGAAAGACCTTGTCTCAAAAAATAAGGTAGAGATACCAAGTGTCAACACATACACATGCATATACACATGAACGTACGTACACATGATAGATATGTAAAAGAGCATAACATCCACAGTGTCTGCCAATATACAGAACACATCAGGGGTCTCAGGGTTGTGAGGATTGGATGATAGGGATGGTTAGCATGACTAAGAATCTTGTTCTCAGGTCAAAACATACTTGATTATGTCAGCTATGTGCTAGAATTCCAAAGACACCAAATTAATTCCGGACTTTAGTCGCTCCTTGAAGGTACTTAGGCACCTCACACCTTTTAGTTAATGGAAGCCATCAACTTGAAACATAAACAAATCAGTAAAAGGGTAGAGCAGAGAAATGGAATTTGATGCAACTCACCTTGCATTGCATGTGAACTAGAGCTTACTCAAACAATGACATGAAGTTCAGCCCTCACAGGAGGTCTGTCCCCAAAGAGGAAATGGCCTCTAAGGTTCCCATAACTCTCCACAGCCACCGTCTAAGACCAACTGTTACCCACCCAGTAGTATGACAAGGAAGACTACCTACAGACCGATACCACCGAGACAGTCTATTCCCATGTGCTTTTCGGAGGAGACTGCTTGGTTCACAGATCAAGCAAAGGTGAAACCAGAGTCAAGTCAACCACAGAAGGGGAGAAATGGAGAGACAACTCAGGAGTTCCGCTGAACCAAATCCCAGGAAGTTGATTGCACTGTAAGCTTGGATAGCAACCAAAGTAAGAACAGGAAGCCAGCGGGCTCCAAGGAGAATGCCTTCAAGATGGAGCGAAATAGAATCCAAGGAATAAATAGTGACTAAGAAGCTGGATGAGATCACTGATCGGGCCTCACAGAGAGAAAGCACATATTTCCTCTCCCATCAAGAGAAAGATGAGCCAATCAAACAGTCTAGGGAAAACAAGGCCTTCGCTATAACAACAAAAATACAGCAGAGTCATAGCCCAGATAGGAAGTAAGCAGAAACTTGGCATCATTCACAGCCATCAGTTCAGTTCACTGCAGGAAGAACTCCTTCCATTGCCTCATAGAAATACTTACTTTAAAGTCACACAGATTTTTAAATTGGACCCACAGAGATAGAAACGAAAGCTTAAAAATCATCATGGTTTGTAGTACAGACTATTTAAATGTCAATAACTGCATAAATGTTATTGATTTCAAGTTTTCAAGACAAAATTGGGATTTCAATGGTTTTATCGAGTAGGATCTGTTACCTAACTTTTATTAAAGTTGGCAGATGAGCATAAGATAAGAAGTGAGGATACTTTTCAACAGAAACCCTAGAACTGTCTCTCTGGGCTGGAGAGGTGGTCTAGGCATTAAGAGTGCAGACTGATCTTCCAGGGCCCTGCGTTTGTTTCTCAGCCACCACTGCATGTAGTTCACAACTGAACTGCCTGTACCTCCAGTTCCAAAGGGTTTGACACCTCTAGCCTCTGTGGGCACCATCACTTACAAGCCCCTCGTGTGCATGCGCTCGTGCATACACACACACACACACACACACACAAATATAAATCAAATAGAGAAAGAAAAATCTTCCTTAGCTTTATCTCATGTCATAAATACCAACTACATCTATAATTTTTTTCATTAAACATTTCATCACAATAGGTGCTAACTTTCTAAGCAAAGTGTATATTCTTATTCTTACAAGTTCTATATTAAATAAAAACTAAGATGCTCCTTTTGAAACTCAAGAAAATAATCTTTACAGGAACCTAAATAGGCAAGACCAAACAGTAGAAATTTAAGTTACTAAGGTTATCCAATATAGTGGTTAAAATTAAACCTATCTGTGTGCAGCATGGGCCCTAAAAAGCCATGACTTACCTATGCTAGAAAGCGGTTCAGAGCAGACAGGGCATATGTGACTTGCACTCTGTACTCACCCAGGTTTGTTTTGTATTGTTTTTCCTACCACAGGAATCATTCTTCACATGTTTACTTCACAGTCTGAACAGCTGTTGCAGCAACCATATCTCTTCTGCATCCCAGACAGCAGGGAAAGGAAGAGAAAATGCCCCTTGAGCAGTTTTGAGACACGTTCCTAGAAGCCAGCATGGGGCTTTGATTTTTGAATGCTGTTGGTCACATGCCACCTCTAGTTGAGGGAGAAGGTAAGACAAGCGCTCATTCTCTAAGTCTAAATTCAAAATGACAGTCCCAGGTTCTTTGTGATGATATTTGGGGACTTCCTAGGGATAGGGTTTGAAGGGAACCAAAGACAGTATACGGTAATTGACACTCCTAACTTTCCTAGGACCAATTCAATGGGGTAGGCTGATAACGGAAGAAGTTAGAAATCTGGAGGTAGCCATAGGAGGGAAAAATGGAACTAGAAACGGCATTTATCTGATACATGAAATTGGGGATGAAAAAAAGCAATAGACAAATCCTTTTTAGTACACACACAAGGACTTACATACAAAACAAAGCTTTGTCAATGAGAAAGGCATGGACAGCTCAAATGAGCAAGTTAACCCATGGTTCTGACAAGACAGATGAGGATCAACAAGACCTATGCTTGTTTGGGCTGAAGAGAAGGAAGGAGGTGGGGAATGTAAGTTTCTCGGGTCATTGTTGCTTTGCATCCTACGTCGAGCTTCCAGTCTTTCATCATTCCATTTCCCTTCATGAAAACTGGAGTTTGTGAGTATCTGAATATCTACATCTTTCCCCAACATGGAAGTAAAGTATGCAGACTGTCCACAGGAGATGGAGAACACTGTCTTAACCCATTCTGAAACTCTCCCGGGGTAGACTCATTCGCCCTGAGACTTGAATGGCATACATACTCTGGCATGCCCATTCTGATCAGATGCCCACACCTATATACACATTGATCTTGAAGTCACATGAGCATCAACTGCCTCATCTAACAGGCATGCAAAAATACATGAACTTGGTGGTCAGCTTCTCAATCACCGCCACCCTCATTTCTCCATTTAACAGCTATTAATCTCTCAGGGTAGGGTTACTGAAACTGTTTTGTGCTTCTAACCTTGGTAGATCACACTAATTTTTAAAGAGGTGGAGTAGTATGCATTCTCATTGACACAACTCTACCTTGGGCTGAATGCAGGGCAGCATATATTTTTAATACTTCTGTTAGTCTGGAGGTTGAAGAACACTACATTGCTTCTTTAATTTGTAACATCTACTAGAAAGAATAAATAATGCTGCATTTGTTTACTGTCTTCTTTGTGTTCTCTTATATGTTTTAAAAGTAATTTCCATTTCCCATCGGTCTACCTCCACGTCAGCTTTACAGAATCTCTGTTTA